>JANRMT010062834.1:1075288-1101593 GCA_026402145.1 Polypterus bichir lapradei
GGCCCTTGAGTTTGACACATATGGACTAAATAGAACTTGAAAAGATATATTTTTTCAAATGTGATCGCGCAATTCAGATAGAGTTGACGCGCACTACAGCCTGCATGCCTCAATAAGTCATCCTCCCCTCGCTCTTACTTTTTTACCGTTCATCTAATGAATACACTGAGTATGGCTTTACCGAAACAATCATTGATTGCGAATAAAGTATTCATTATTCGAGTATGTAGATCGGCGTATATATATACATATATATATACCCGCGTATCCCAGCGGAGACGTAGTGTGTTAAAGAAGCTATGAAAAAGATTCGTTTCTTACTGCATCAATAAACAGCTCGTCTTCTTCTTTATCTGAGACCTGACACACTGCATGCACGGGTTTTTTTTTTAACACTGTCTTCCTTTAGCGGGACATTCACTTTTTCCACCGTGTGCTTTGTTTCTGCAGTAGCTGCAGTTATGAATAATATGTTTGTATGTATCAGACGCTTCATATTTTTTTGCTGCCTTTTCAATTGTGTAATTCGGTTTTTGTTCAGCGCTCTTTGGAACTGTTGCTTTTTGTCTGTGCACTGCGTCAGTTCACGTGAGCCGCTCGGTGTACATGCATCGAAGTTTCCCAGCTGTGCTGGTGCCATGTCGTGCTATGTCCATGGCTGTATTTAATGTTACCTTAGACCAGGCACTCAAAACTTTCTCTCGCAGTTTTGCTGAGTTTGTGCCAAACACCACCCTGACCATCTCATCTTCCTCTGCATAAGCACAGTCCTTCACCCGTGAATATTTACCCGTGGCAGTGTTTCTATTGGATTGTCACTGACGGACGGCCTTATATGGGCAGGCACTAAATTACAAACGCTAGCGGCAGCCTGTCTATGAAATTAATTTAAAGTTTAGGTTTACATCGTGCTTTGTTTCCGAAGTAGCAGAGCTCATGAATATGGTTGTATATGTCACTCGCTCGCTTCTTATTGTTTCGCTGCCTTCTCAATTATATAATGCATGTTTTCTTCAGCGCTTTTTGGGCCTCTTTCTGGTTTTCTACCTACTGCGTGATTACGTGGGAGGCGTGATGATGTCACACGAAACTCCGCCCCCACGGGTTTCAAGCTCATCTCCATTACAGTAAATGGAGAAAAACAGCTTCCAGTTATGACCATTAAGCGTAGAATTTCGAAATGAAACCTGCCCAACTTTTGTAAGGAAGCTGTAAGGAATAAGCCTGCCAAATTTCAGCCTTCTACCTACACGGGAAGTTGGAGAATTAGTGATGAGTTAGTCAGTCAGTCAGTCAGTCAGTCAGTCAGTGAGTGAGGGCTTTGCCGTTTATTACTATAGATAACCCTTATGGCACAATAACAATTCAATACATTTATGGTCACTACGGTATTTGGACTTAATAATCATGTGGGAAAAGGCTGACACATAAATGTATCGATTGGCTCAAGTAAAGCAAAGTCTTGAAACCATCTGTCAAAGTTTGACAGACAAATTTCAATCTGCTGTGTGTAGCGTATGCAGTCAAGTTCCGCACATGCCTTCCATTTTGTGTCCAGCTCTGATGCGAGGTTTTGGATGTTCCCCAAATCATGGTGCTGTAGCTTTGAGGACAGATGTTACATTTTTCTTTTGAAAGCATTAACTGAGCTAATCATATTGACCATGGTTTTGTCATTTCCTTGCAGCTGTAAATTAAGCTAATTTAGCATTCTGGTCAGATCACTTTTCGGAAGGAATTCAGTTTCGTAGTTTTTATGAACAGTTCGAAAGTGCCTTTCCACATTTTCCTGCTTAGGAATTGCAATGATAGATTGACTGATCAGACAAATGCACTTCAATTGTGACATTGTTAGGAAAAAAATCCTCTTCCAGTTCCACATGTCCAGCCCCCCAGACCCTACCAATTTTAGTCAACTTTAGTCAATATAAATTGGAAGGCTAACTAGATCACCTAGATAGCCGGAGTTTTACAGTAACTTGCACATTTGATTGTGCGCGGGATGACCCGTGTGTTAGAAGAAAAGAGATCTCAGACTGGCTGTATGTCAATCAAGTGGCAAATGCTATAGAGAGGTTGTGATAGACTAATATCTAAAAAAAAATATTTTGAATTCAACGTGATCTACCTGCACTACCTTTTCAATCTACCGGTCGATCGCGATCGACGTTTTGGGCACCCCTGCCTTATACTTTCTTCTTTTTTACTGTTTCTAAAACATCACCTTCAAGAAGTGATTGTGCACTTGTTGCCTAATATATCCAACCCCTTGACAAGTGACATTGTAACTAGATACTCAATGTTATTCAAATTGGTGTATAGATGCTTCCATCCTCATGGGTTGATATGATTGTGCCGCCTATAGACATAAAAAGCTATCCTTTTTTTTTAACCATTTGTTCCTAAATTTAATTCAGTTTTTCTTTAAAAGAGGGAACAGTTTAGTTTCCAAGCATAAAAGTAAGAAGTATCATTGACTGATGAATAATTACTGTATGTATTTCAATTAATTTTTCTAATTTTTTTTTATCCACAGATTGATGACAGAAAGTGCCTTTTCAAATGTTGTTACTACTGAAAGCTGCATTACCAGTGTGCGTGCCACATTTGCATAGCTACATTTACTACTTTTGATGCTTAAAGGAGCTGCATTGAAGATACCTCCACTACAATTGAATGGTCTTTGTCTATCTGGATTTTTATTTTTTAATGTCCTTTGAGACTAAGAAGATTCTAGATATACTGTGAAAAGAATGCTGCCAAAGCTCAAAGAACTGACACTTTTTCAGAGTTTAATCAATACCAGCAAGTGGTTTGCACATAATTAATATTTTATTAAAAAAAGCCACTGCTTTGACATAATTTCATTTATAGTATTTGTGTCAGCAACACACTCAAGGAGCTCAAACATTTTATCCGTTTGAAGTGTTACTGAGCATGTACTCTTTCGGCAGCCATATCTTACAAGTGAAAGAGACTGTTGAGTGACTGGTTGCGTATGTGAGCTGATTATTCTTATACCTCACTCATGTGGGTTTACTAGTCTGCTTTTATGATCTTATGACAAGTCTACACATTGTTCTAATTTTCTTTTAAATAAATTTTAATACATATATATTATTTATTTAAAAAGAAAACCATTTGGATTGATTCACTAATCTTTATTTGCACTCTGAAAATTGGACATGGCTTTAAATATTACATCAATACGTGATACAAAATGGCTGACCCTGGAAGTCTGCAGACAGTTTCAGAGAGGAACCTGCTCACGTTCTGATGAGGAATGCAAATTTGCTCACCCGCCGAAGAGCTGCCAAGTTGAAAATGGAAGAGTCATTGCCTGCTTTGATTCACTTAAGGTACGAATACTTAATTTATTTTTTTTATAATTTAATTGATTTTATTTGAATAAAACAACATCCTGTAAAATCATGTCAAACTTAACAAACCATAATTCAACCCCAGTCCAAAAGAAAGGGAGGAGAGATTACATCATGAACAAACCTTTGAAAAGAACAAAGAAAGGAGGCTGTCCTTTTCCCAAATATAAATGCTCATTCTAAGATTTGAGTAATTAGACCTTACCATATTAAAAAAAAAAAAAAAAGATTTGAACAGATCCTTCAATTTTAAATAGTGTAGTACATCAGTTAACCACTGACTTATAATAGGGGGCTGGGATTCTTCCAGTTGAGCAAGATAAGTCTACATTCAATTTGTCTTTCTCCACTTTAAACCCATCCAGGAGTACACCAAACACAGGTGTTAATGGATTAGCAGTGACTGTGACAAAAACATTGTCTGATAGGCATTCAGAGATTTTTGTCCAGAATGATATTTATTTGTTGCACACCCAAAACATGTGGCCCAGTGAGGTTACAGCTAGATTGCAGTGTTCACATGTTCAATCTTGGCCTGGATACATTTTGGACAATTTTAAATGAGATAAATGTGCTTGATAAAATGTTTTAAGTTGGATGACTGAAAGCTTTGGGCTTATGGAGCTAGAGTATATTCTATGTATGGCTGCCTTCCACTCTTTTTTAGAAATGTTAAGTGAAAGGTCCTTTCACCAAAGTACCCTAGGATATTTTGAAAGGAAGACACTTTAAAATGTTTTTATATAGTGTTGAGATGCTGTCTGAGTCTTCAGCAATGGTCAGCATTGCCTTTGGTATAGAAATGGGTGGGAGGTGTGGAAAACTGGGCAGATTGCTTTTAGTGAAGTTTCTGATTTGAAAGTAGTGGAAGAAATTGTGTTGTTGGAAAATTAAATTTGAAATGTAATTGTTCATAAAATGCAAACACATTACCTATGCACTGTTCTCTAAGTGTTTTAATCCTAGATGTTTTCCAAACATTAAGTACTGTGTAGTTTTGAGAGGGCAGAAAAAGGTGATTATCATGCAAAGGTGCAACAGATAAGAGCTTCTCTGTCTTTAGGTGCTTCCTGCATTGGTTTCATTTTTCTGAGTGATTGATGGACCATTGGATTATCAGTATGCTGACTATAATTTGTATGAACTGGGGCACAAAGTAGGGTATATAAAGAGTAGAGAACAATGTTATTTCCATTGCAGACCAGGCTTTGTATATTCATCAATTTGTGTCAATGTCCAGGTTTTTATAGCTTGTTTATTTGTTGCCTAGTAATAAAACTGAAAGTTAGGTAGAGTAATACCCCCTTCTGCTTTAGGTCATTGTAGAGTCGCTCTTGGGATGCATGGATGTTTCAAATTCCAAATAAATTCGGTTATAATTAAATCTAATTTCTTAAAGAACAATTTGTTAATGTATGGGGGTAGCTATGAAATAGAAGCTTAGGATTGATGTTTTGTCTTGACGATATTGATTCTTCCTGCTAATGTGAGATGGAGAGTAGACCATCTGTTCACATCTTGTTTATTTTTTTTTATGCAGATAGCAAAATTGTGTTATATTTACTTGTGATGTTTACCTGCAGGAAATTTGAACTAATCTGTTAAAACAAATGAGAATGTGCCCAGTCTAATATTGTGTGATAGAGATTTCACTGGAAAAAGCACACTTTTATTCAAATTAATTCTGAGTCCAGATATCTTATGAAATTCTGCTACTGCATTGTACCATATCGTCTTCATGAAGTAATATTTTATGTCCTTCTCTGGTAATCCCCTTCATCTCAGATACATATTGAAAGTGAATAGCCAATGGCTAAATGATGATTGCAAAGAGCAATTGTGATGGGGGCATCCTTGTCGAGTACCATATTCTGCTTTGAAATAGTTTGAAATATTGTTAATACAAACAGAGGCTTCCAGACTGGTACTGTATATGTAGTTTTATCCATGCATTCATATTTGGGCCAAACCCACATTTGATCAATGGGTGGATAAGTGGTCCCATTTAGCCATGCTTTTTCTGTGTCTAAAGATAATAAGATTTATGTTGTGTTAGATTTTATGGGTGAGTATCTCTCTATTATAATAAAAAAATATTCTGGAACGAGACAAGACTTTTTAGCCTGGGATGAGACATACATTTTTCAGAGAGATACGTTCATGTCCTGCAAGACGAGAGCCAAGAGATTTAACCACACCCGAGGCCAGAAATAAAAGACAAAGAGTAGATGACAAAGTAGAATATTGTAAATAATTCAAAAACATTGGCGCAATACACATGCAGAGCAGGTTAGAGATAATGAAAGTACTAAAATTTGAAAGTCTCAAAAAAATGATGGTAAAGATCGCATTAGCGCAAACAAACAGAAATTATTACTCAGTGAAATAACGGAACAGCAAAAAGAGATTGAATATATTGTTTGGATTTAAACTTTAAGTCAGAGATTTGTAAATCGTCTTGTTGCCATCAGGGAAAAATAGTGTTTCTTCCCAATGAATAGGCATATCTGCGAGAATTAAAAGATTTGTTGTTTGGTGAAAGTGAAATCCACATACGTGAGCGGCAGACACGGGAAGTGGCTGGTGCATAGCGCAGGTCGGGTGGGTTGGCGAGCGAAGCCCCCTAGTATTACATTAAACAGGTGTTGAATATTAGAAGCTAATTGTCTGCCTTTAATAAATTTGGTTTGGTCTTGTGGTATTACAGAGGGAAGCACTTTCTTAATCCTTCTGCCTAGAACTTTGGAGAGTATCTTAACATCATTATTCAGAAGTGAGTTTTTCACATTGTCATAAGTCCTTATTTTTCTTTGGAAAGACGGTAATTAATGTGTGTTGAAAAGTTTGTGGTTGAATTTTGTTGTCTGTAGCTTCTATAAACAATTTTAATAGTAGTGGCGCTAACTTGCTTAAAATTTATGGAGTGACTTTATAGCATGTATAAATTCTGAGAGTGTCAGAATTTTGTTCAGTTCTTCTGCACTAAGAGTATCTAGCTGTGGTATTTGTAATGTGTCAAAAATTTATTAGATTGTGTCTTCTTTAAAACTGAGTAGAATATGTAGGCTTATAGTACTCCCAGAAAGCATGGGGTATATTTTTATGTTCAATGATTTTATCTCAGCCTGTGTTGGTAATTTCTGTTACTGTGAACTTTCTGTTTGTGGATTTGTTGAACTAATATCTTATTCATTGTGTTCATAGTAATGATGTTTCAATTTAAAGATTAAATGTTCCAATTCTTTTGTTGTCAAGAGGTTAAATTCTGATAGCAAAACCTGTTTTTCCTATAAAATGCCTCATGTGGAGACCTTCTTGGTTTCTAATTTATTTTTGTGGGAAGGATGTGAAATAATTTGACCTCTTAAAAAAACCTTCAGGATTTCCCATAGTATTCCTGCAGATACCTTTGAGGATGCATTTGTCTCTAAAAAATTATCAATTTCCTCAGAGAAGAATTCTGTGCAGCTAATGGCAGGGGATTAAGATGCCAGCTATGAGATTGTAGGGCATAGTGATTTAAGCTCCATGATCAGAGGGGCATGATCGGAGATAACAATAGCTTTGTAGTTGAAAGATTCGATAGTGGGAAGTAAATTAGTATCAATAAAAAATAATCAGTTCTTGAATAACTGTGATATACTGGTGAGAAGAAGAAATATATGCTCTTGATTTTGGATTTTAAAATCTCCAGGGATCTGGTAACAATTGCATTACAAACTGTGTGATTATCTTTGCAATGTTTGATGTTATCGCCACTACAGTTGAGACCTATCCATGTCTGGATTTAAACACAGTTAACGTCTCTGGCCATTATAATCTTATGAATGGTCACTTTAGAAATAGATGCAAATACATTTTGGATGAAATTACTTTAGCTTGAATTTAATTACCCTTCACTATGACATATCACCCTTCTGGATCAGATACTACGTCTGATACTACAAATGAGATTGTTTTGTGTATTAAGATCCCCACACCTCTAGTTTACTTTGTGTAGCTGGAATTAAATATTTGGCCAATCCAATCTCTTTGCAACCAAAACTGAGAGAGAGGAGAGGTTGGGAGCATGCATAGATAGCGTGTTGCCGCACCCAACAGACACTAAACCACTTGGATTGGGACCCAAGTACAGTGGGTCACACCACAGCACCACACTGGAACAGTGTGAGGTTTTTGCAGTGGCTGGAGTGCCAATCCTGCCACCAACACCCCAGGTTTTCCCTATAAGAGCATCTCGCCTAAAAATACCATCTTGACATTTAGAGATGTTAGGTGAGAAAATACTATTTTTTCTCTTTAGATCGTGATTAAGGCCTTTTACATTACAGCCCACAATGTTTACTGTTTGGTCAGAGAGATGCTGCTTCAGAACGTTTGAGGACATTTTGCAAACTTAACTCAAAGTAGTATGTTGTTTCATACATTAGCTTTAACCTTGATTTCATATTGGCCATGGAGCCTATTATTGTATTGGCACTTATGGTTGGGGTAAAAGGGATAAATAAGAAGTAACCTGCTCTCTTTCTCTCCCAGCCTCCCCCCATTTTGCCTGTCCAAGTGAGGCTAGACCACACGTCGCTAAGTCCCTGTCCTCTGACATGCCAAGAGACAGAGTATGCCCAAAACAAAACAAATCCCCAGCAGTGGTGCAGTAAGGATTAAATTGAGATATCAGATGTAATTAACTTAAGGTATGATGTTAAGTCGTCCCCTTAGGTGAAAAACAAAGTTAAATAACACTGTAAATAATTAGTTACTTAATTGTTACCAAAATTTTCATATATATATATAAAATTAAATATTGTAAATGAAAAGAAAAACAAAATCAAAAAAAGTGGCTAAAAAGGAAATGGAACGAAGAAACAGAATGTATAGCAAATGTCACATTACAAATAGACCAAGTTGCAAGCAGCATCTTCTTTGCATTACCAAGACATGCTATGACTCATGATCATGTTTTAAATTATGTCAGGGTCAGTCTTTTTAGCTCTTTTTCTGTTTCTTTAGGATAATTGAAGATGTAGAATTGGTCATCAAAAATCACTTTCACTTGAGCAAGAAACAAGAGGCTGCATCTGATTTCAGCTTTGCGTAAGCACTGTTTAATGCTGCAGAATGTGGCTGGTTTAGCAGCTGCTGAAGGAGAGAAAATTAGGAAAATATGAATGCAGTTATTTTCAAATATAATCTGCTCTTTCTGTCTGAGAATCAACATCAAATTTTTAACCCTTAATTTGTCAAAACAGTCAGTTCAGGTTTCTCAGTTTTGAGGCATTTGATCCTTGTGTTTAGTAAGCTGCTGAGATCTCAGTGTCCGATTTGAAGTCCTCTCCAATTATTGTAGAGAATAGTTCAACTGTGTTTTTCACTGGGCTTGGAGTTTCACGGTTTTCCCTTAATTATGATGTTGTTCCTTCTATATCTATTTTCCAGCGTAGCTAGTTTATCACCATTGCTGCAGTCGGATTCTGCAGCAATTGCTTTTTTGTCAGCAGAAGATGTCAATTATTCAACTTCTTCAATATGGGTTGTAAATGTTTGCTTAACTTCTTCAATCTGAGCATCAAGTACTCTAAATTTATTCTCAAACTTGTTTGAAAAGGGAAGGGTGATCACCTGGAGCGTAAACGTTAATATCGGAAGAGTTTCTTCGCAGCCTTTGTCGATTTTCACAAAGCGTTCAACTCAGTTGATTGAGCTGCCCTGTGAGACATCCTGGGCGTTCACGAGATCCCCTCAAGGTTGCTGGATATCATGGCCTGCCTGTACACTGGTACTGTGAGTGCTGTGCAAAATGGAGGCAGGACCTCTGCGTTTTTCCCAGTTGATTCTGGAGTTTGTCAGGGGTGTCTTCTTGCTCCTACTCTGTTCAATGCTTGTATGGACTGGGTGTTGGGCAAGGTCATGAGGTCCAGCGGCTGTGGGGCATATGTTGGTGAAGAAAGATGCATGGATCTTGACTTTGCTGATGATGCTGTGATCTTCGCGGAGTCAATGGAGGCTCTTATCAGGACGTTCGAGAGACTGAGTGTCTGGGCTTACAAGTGTCCTGGATAAAACCAAGATAAAAACCTCTTGGGCACAGCCATCAGCTGTGTGTCTGTTTCCAGAGAGAGTGTTGACCTTGTTGAGAGGTTTACTTATCTTAGTAACGACATTTGTGTCTCTGGTGACTCTTAGACGGATTGGGAGAGCATGGGGGGTCATGAGGTCGCTGGAAAGGGGTGTGTGGCGCTCCCGATATTTATGCAAAAGGTCTTTAGAGTCCTGGTGCTTCCTGTCTTGCTATATTTTTGTGAGACATGGACGCTATCCAGTGACCTGAGACAGACTGGACTGGACTCCTTTGGTACTGTGTCTCTCCGGAAAATCCTTGGGTTCTGTTGGTTTTACTTTGTGTCAAATGAGCGGTTGCTCATGGAGTCCCAAATGAGGCACATTACCTGCATTGTGAGGGAGCGTCAGCTATGGCACTACAGCCATGCGGCGCGTTTCCCAGAGGGTGATCCGGCTCGTAAGATCCTCATTGTTAGGGACCCAAGTGGCTGGACCAGGCCAAGGGGGTCGCCCACATAACACCTGGCTGCAGCAGATAGAGGGTCATTTCTGGAAGGTGGGACTGGACCACGTGTCTGACTGGGGGGTTGCAAACCGGGATCCCAAGTTGTTTCACCATGTAGTGGGTGTGGCAATGCACTGTACCAGTGCATGCTCCCCAACTTGACTTGACTATCTGGTTATGTTGTAATTAAAAATACTTACGCATATACTTAGCCAACAAGACTGAATATCATGTAACAATATTGATATACAGTAATTAGTACTTTACAGTGCATGTAGAAATTTAAAAAAACATTTTTACCAATGTGAATATGCACTACTAGATATGTCATTATTGCTGCTTACCCTTCATTCCTTTGCATTTTGTAATAGGATGTCATGTTAGCAGTATTTTTGTATTCAGCTTAGCTGTTTAGTCTAGTTTGTTTTTTTGCAAAAACTGTCAATTATTTAGATGTACTGTAACCCAGGAAAAAACACCAGTCCGTGAAGACACATTTTTATACTATTAAATTCCTTTTTATTTCAATTTATTGTCTTTGATTGTGGTACAGTTGTTATTTTTAAGTCATTAGAATCCTTAATGGCATGCTTTTAAAAGTTTTTATGTTTAATACATTTTTTCTTGTGCTAGGAAATTAGCTTTTGTTGGTTGTGGCAAAATCTTAGAATTAAGATTGTACATATTTAATTGAATATGATATCCACTCTTTATTAATTTGTATTGCATATTGGTTATTTTTTTATACATTTATATTTTCATATTTTATATAAATTATATATGCACAAAGCAGTTATATTATTCAGCAATCACAGCAAATCTTATGTTTTTTATTAATATCTAATACAAAGCAATAACTGATTTGAATCACTTTTTTGGTGTATGCTTCTGTATTTTATATTTTGTGGCTATCATATTACACTCTTTATTTATAGCTTTTATGGCATTCAATTTTACTTTGCACTTCATTTTAACTTGAAATTGTTAATTTTTCACAGTGAACGTAACTGTTTCTTGAGACAGCCTGATTAAATTTAAGTAATTTTCACAAATTTTTTAAGGTTGCAGCTGTATTTATATATACACGTTATTTTCATTTTAGTTGGCTGTCCTCTTTTGCATCAATAGTAAAACATGCTTAGAATGAATCAGAACACTTGCAAATCTATGAGTTTTTAATGCTTTATGAATTGGTTTTGACATTGTGACTAAACAATCTTAATCATAACCTTGTTACGTTTGTCTAGAACTACAGTGTGTAGAAGTTTAAAAGTACAGTTTTGTTATATGGGTATTATATATAATAGATAAAGTGCACAGAATAGTTTAATTAACATACTGGTTTTTAGTCCCCCTTTTCCTGGTGACTAATTTTAATTTCATATTCTACAAACTGAGAACATTTTCAGAAGCCTTTAGTAACTCTGTGGGACATCTGTTCAACAACATTTGCATATTACTGCAGCATTAAGTTTAGTATGCTGATAAATCTTTCATTGTCACCATTAAACTCACTGAAATTAATTTTACAGACCTGTAGCATACTTACACATGAATGACCTCTATACAGTATTATTAACATACATATTACACATTTAACAATTTTCCATTACTTTTTATATTAATACTAGGGGGCTCTACCTCCTGCTCGCTTTGCTCGCCCACCCCCTTGTTTGGTTTACCGGATGTACAATTTAAAGAGATTGTTGTTTTCATGGGAATTGTTACATATGCATTATTTTCACTTTTACTTTAAAAACTTTTGTAAGAACAATACTTGTCCTTTATTTCGGGCCCTGGGAGTGGTTACATGTCTTTCTCGCAGGACATATAATCCTCGCATTGGGAGGGGGGTGGGGGGCATCGTTGATCATTTTAAAGCCTGTACAGCCACTGTACTTTTTGCCACTTTGTGTCTCAGCTGCTCGTGTTGTGATCGCTTCTCCGTGATCATAAATATACACCTGACTGAATTGTGTTTTCTTTGAAATGAAACTTCACGTTGCTTTAACTGTTGCGGGACCACAGATTCTCATAGAGTATGGTCCATTATTGTGTAAACCTACATTTTGTGCATTGAATGATGCGAATGCGAAAAGACTTTGTTTTCTGCTCTTTGCCTTTTATTTCTGACCTCGCTTTGTCCTGCTATTTTTTCAATTACATCTGGTCCTGATGATTAATTTCCTTTTGTTTGCGCTAATGCGATCTTTACTATCTTTTTTTTTTTTTGATACTGTAGCGACTGACGTAATAAAGTGTCACAAAAGATTTACTTGAACAATCGCCGACTTCTTAACCCCAAACTCAACTTTCTAGCACCCTCTCCAACCCCTCATCCCCTGTGTCTTGCCCAATTTACCGCATCAATCAATACTCCGCTATCAGTCTTCTGTGCCGTACTCTGCCCTTCCTCAATTGGACCTAACAGTCACTTAAAACAAAAAAGGCTTCAACCTGGCTGAGACGCTACAATACTTTCGAATTTTACTGCTTTCTTTACCTTTCTCTACATGTGTATCATGCCATCGTTTGTTTGAGCCTTTCAATTCCCAATGCTTTCATAATCTATCTGCCTTTTTTTTTCTCCAGTGTTTTTGGGTCTCTTTTCTCCATGCTGCACTTTCTTCTTTGCTTAGTCGTTGACGTTTCATCTAGAACGTATTGTCCTTATACGCTTTATATGTGCTGACAGCACAGGATCTGTGTGTGCTACGTGCCTTTACACGACTAAGTGTTTGCTGGTTGTGTTCTCTTATTTGATATTGTTTGCGTCTCGTAGGTCTTTTAACTGTCTTCTGAGAAGATCTAGTCTCGTTGCCCTGCTTTTCCTTTCCAGGATTTTTTTTTATAATAGAAAGATTTCTAAGCTACAAATGTTATCAAACACAAGATTAACACTAGAATCCCTGAAGCCTACGATAAAAGTCATAATCCTGGGCCACCTTAAATTCCTTTGAACCTCTCCAGTAGTGTCTTTTGTTTTGCAAATGTGTTGGATCGGCCCAAGCAGCAAGCAGCCTGCTATCCCATCCCCCCACTGCCGCAGCTCAAGTCGGACAAAAAGTTCTCCCAGCTCAAGTCTGTTTATCTACAACAATCTGGGTTAATGTAGGATGACAGGAAATGTGAGGCAAGAAATGTTCAACACACAGCTAAAACAGAAACATATTTCATGTTATAATACTAATGACAAAATTGAAGCCTGAAGTCCAAATCTGAAATAAACACTTTCACAAAAGGAACAAGTATTACAAAACAAGTGCACTTTTATTCAAGAATATAACCAAGAAAAAAAGAAATCGGCTTAGGGTACGTTGCTGACATGACCGCTTGGCTGGTGCAGAGGTAAGAACTGCTGACTCATAATCAAGAGGTTGCCAGTTCGATTCCAGGCCCTTCCTAGATTTACTGTTTTGAGTAGTAACCTGCTCTTATTGTTATTATTATAGAATAATATACATTTGATTTGAGTCTGTAGGAGTCAGTGTAAATTTATGGTACTTATAAAGGTTAGCTTTTTTTTTTTTTTATTATACAGTTGTATTCTCTCAGTCAAGTTCAAGCTCCAACCCCCTGCCCCCCAATCCCCCACTCCCCACCCCCCGTGCCTCGGCTGTGTATTGGACAAAGTGGGGGAGGTTGTTTATTGGGTGCATCTGTTACCTTCACGTTTAAGGGTTTTTTACACCAAGATTGCAGCCATACCGAGGCACAACAGATAAAGCGACTGAAACCAACTTGGTAATACAGTGATCCCTCCTTGATTGCGGGGGTTGCATTCCAGAACCCCATGCGAAAGGTGAAAATCCGCGAAGTAAAAACCATATGTTTACTCTCCCACACTCTTTATTATAAACATTTCCCGCACAGTTATACAGCATAACCCTTTATATTCTTTTTGATATTAGGTAAGATTCATTGAAATTATGTAAGTGAACACACTGCTTATATACTACGTGCAAACATACGTATCGTATATAATTGTGGAGTTTTATTTAATACGTAATATACTTTTAAACACATTGTAATTGATTAGGTAATATAAAAATAAATGAACAGTCTACAACATGTAAATATAAATAAAACCTAAATGTCCGCAGAAATCCGTGATCCACCGAAAAATCTGTGATATATATTTAGATATGCTTACATATAAAATCTGCAATAGAGTGAAGCCGAGAAAGTCGAAGCATGATATAGCGAGGGATTACTGTAAACCGAGAACTCCTGGCTACACCTCCAGTGCTGCAGAGCCCTTCTTTGAAATCCCCTCAAGATTATATATTTTTCCCCAATTGTTGTTACACTGAGATGTGCATCTTTCACAGAATGGAAAAAGGAAGCAGACTAATGCAATCAGACCTTTTCATTTTGTCTCCTTTTACAAGTGTGAACATTGAATGATCTCTGGTATGGTGCAGTGAGTTAGTAGAAGAGGAGAATTTTCTCTTAAAAAATACAGATGCTTTTCTTGATAAAGAAGAATCTTCCCTGACTGATTAGTAAGCATTAAATGAGATATCTTAAGAGGGATATTAAACTCTTTACCTGTAAATTTGTTATATCTTAAGAGGGATATTAAACTCTTTACCTGTAAATTTGGCTTTTAGACTTATGTAAACATCTTATGAACATTTCATTTTATTAGATGTAGACTGTAATTAAGGTTTTTTTTTGTTTTAATGTCATATGTACAGTGCATCCGGAAAGTATTCACTTTTTCCACATTTTGTTATGTTACAGCCTTATTCCAAAATGGATTAAATTCATTTTTTTCCTCAGAATTCTACACGCAACACCCCATAATGAAAACGTGAAAAAAGTTTACTTGACATTTTTGCAAATTTATTAAAAATAAAAACACTGAGAAATCACATGTACATAAATATTCACAGCCATTCCTCAATACTTTGTCGATGCACCTTTGGCAGCGATTATAGCCTCAAGTCTTTTTGAATATGATGCCACAAGCTTGGCACACCTATCCTTGGCCAGTTTCGCCCATTCCTCTTTGTAGCACCTCTCAAGCACCTCTCAAGCTCCATCAGCGTCGGTGCACAGCCATTTTAAGATCTCTCCAGAGGTGTTCAATCGGATTCAAGTCTGGGCTCTGGCTGGGCCACTCAAGGACATTCACAGAGTTGTCCTGAAGTCACTCCTTTGATATCTTGGCTGTGTGCTTAGGATCGTTGTCCTGCTTAAAGATGAACCGTCGCCCCAGTCTGAGGTCAAGAGTGCTCTGAAGCAGGTTTTCATCCAGAATGTCTCTGTACATTGCTGCAGTCATCTTTCCCTTTATCCTGACTAGTCTCCCAGTTCCTGCCGCTGAAAAACATCCCCACACCATGATGCTGCCACCACCATGCTTCACTGTAGGGATGGTATTAGCCTGGTGATGAGCGGTGCCTGGTTTCCTCCAAACGTGATGCCTGGCATTCACACCAAATAGTTCAATCTTTGTCTCATCCAACCAGAGAATTTTGTTTCTCATGGTCTGAAAGTCCTTCAGGTGCCTTTTGGCAAACTCCAGGCGGGCTGCCATGTGGCTTTTATTAAGGAGTGGCTTCCGTCTGGCTACTCTACCATACAGGCCTGATTGGTGGATTGCTGCAGAGATGGTTGTCATTCTGGAAGGTTTTCCTCTCTCCACAGAGGACCTCTGGAGCTCTGACAGAGTGATCATCGGGTTCTTGGTCACCTCCCTGACTAAGGCCCTTCTCCCCCTATCGCTCAGTTTAGATGGCCGGCCAGCTCTAGGAAAAGTCCTTGTGGTTTCGAACTTCTTCCACTTACGGATGATGGAGGCCACTGTGCTCATTGAGACCTTCAAAGCAGCAGAAATTTTTCTGTAACCTTCCCCAGATTTGTGCCTCGAGACAATCCTGTCTCAGAGGTCTACAGGCAATTCCTTTGACTTCATGCTTGGTTTAGGCTCTGACATGAACTGTCAACTGTGGGACCTTATATAGACAGGTGTGTGCCTGTCCAAATCATGTCCAATCAAATGAATTTACCACAGGTGGACTCCAGTTAAGCTGCAGAAACATCTCAAGGAAGAACAGGGGAAACAGGATGCACCTGAGCTTAATTTTGAGCTATATGGCAAAGGCTGTGAATACTTATGTACATGTGCTTTCTCAATTTTTTTACTTTTAATAAATTTGCAAATATCTCAAATTAACGTTTTTCACGTTGTCATTATGGGGTGTTGTGTGTAGAATTCTGAGGAAAAAAATTAATTTAATCCATTTTGGAATAAGGCTGTAACATAACAAAATGTGGAAAAAGTGATGTGCTGTGAATACTTTCCGGATGCACTGTATATGTATTATAAATAAATGTTTTGTGTGCTTGTTATACTAGTGAAAATTATTTAATTGATTTTATTTATTTTAGTAAAAGGTTTTATTTCATGGTGACTTAACAGCATATTGTAAAGGATGTTTGCCCCTGCCTTTTGTCCTTTCAGACTACATAGTACACATGCATTACATACAGTAATAACCCCTGTGGTCTTATATTATCATGTGTCCTGTCTGAACTGGTGGCTTCCAGTGTCTTGTCTTTTCCAAACATACAGGTTTTATAAAAAAAAAAAATAATAAAACTATATCAAACATGCATCTAAGCGGAAAATAATTTTGGGAAGTTGTAATGAAAATATCTTAAAATCTGTTCAAGAGCAAGAAGAGACTCAACTGTGCACGAATATGTATGGATTGGTATGCTGAACAGTGGTAGCAAGTGCTCTGGATTGACGAGCCAAAATTTGAAATTTTTTGGTTCAAACAATAGCCAGTTTGACTGTAGAAAGATTGAAAGAGCTACAGGAGTGAGAGTCTGCAACTGACAGTGAAGCATGTTATAGGTTTACAGCAGGTTTGCTGCTGCACTTCTGCAAATGGAGTTGGTCAACCTGATCAGAATCAGTGGAATCTTTACTGCTGAGAAAAAGGCAGAATTTTATCCATCATTCAATACCATGAGGTGTCTCATCGGTCTCATTTTCATTTTGCAGCAGAACAACAACGCCAAAGCTATAAAAGAACTTTCTTCAGCAAAATGAAAAACAGTATGTTTTGCAACAGATGGTATTGCCTGATCACAGCATCATCAAGACTACTTGATTTTATCTGGAGAGACAGAATCAAGTGAGACAGCTAGTTCTCCAAAATGCTTAGAACACATTAGCTGATTTTCTTATTAAATTGCATTCAAGTACGCAAGAAAATTAATGTCGTTTTAGAGGAATTGGATAGTCAGTGGCCACACAAATTATTGACTTGAATTTAGTGTATTGTTACAGCTCTTTATGGTATTGTTTTTTGATATTTTGAAAAAAAAAATACATTCATATGCATGTGTGTACAAACAAAATATAGTATAGTTTTTCATTCATTGTAAAAGGTCACCAAACTCAATCTGACATTCCCTGCAAGTGCTATAGATTTATCTATAAAGTTATTATCAACCTTTGGACTGAATTCTGAATATTACCCTTGCTACGTGTGTCCAATGCATTTTAACTTCCGCCACTACAAGTTCTTGCACACTCAATTGTACCTTTTTGCATCTAGTGCAGTTATTGTTGATTTGGTAATGCTATGAATATCTTGAGGCAACAGCATACCATGCACACCAAAGGTTCAACCTTCATTTGATTTTTTTTTAGTTCTTTCTGTGTGGACTGTCCTATATTACTCTTGACTGTCAATCACCCTCAGTTCTTTAATTTTTACTTATTCTGTAGGGTGTGAAGGCAGTCAAATTTTACGTTGAAAACATGCTGTACATGACAAATAATGTACCATTTTTTTTTTTTTTTTTTTACTTAGACTAGGGGGCTCTGCCCCCTGCTCGCTTTGCTCAGCAATCCCCATGCGGGCGCTGTCATCTCTGGCGCTCGCATATGGGTAAGTGGATGTACAATTTAAACAGATTGTTATTTTCATGGGAGCTGTTACGTATGCATAATAGAACTATTTTACATTACAGCGAGTAATTAACCATATTTAAAAATAGTAAAACGTAATAAATTGAAATAAAATTGTTTCATGTTGCATTTGAGGTATTCGTTGAGTTATACGTTTTCATTGTTTGGCTTTGAAATTAGCAGCAAATACTTTTTAAACTTCTGTCTTTGATACCTCTGTCTTTCGAAACTATTATCACTGACAATTCGTCACATGTTGGCTTATTATAAATGCGACCATAATCTTTTGGATTCATATACAAATCCAAGAAAACTTCTTTGTCTGTGTTTTGCAGATGAATTTCATGTAAAGTGCGATACTTTTGGACTTATGGATTTGTATCTATTATTGGCTGTAGAATTTCTAATATGTCCGATCGTTTAACTCTTTGGATTCTCTGTTGCATCGCTTCTCCGTGATCATAAATTTAAATCTGACCGAATTGTGGTTTCTTCGAAGTTAAACTTGTAGTACCTTTAGTTGTTGCGGGACCACAGATTGTCATAGCATACGGCCATGAATTGTGTAAATTTACGTTTTGAGCATTGATTGTTGCGAACGTGCACAGATTATTGTTGTTTCAAATATTTTGCCTGTAGTGTTTGTGGATTTCACTTTCACCAAACAACAAATCTTTTAATTCTTGCGGATACGTCTCTTCATTGGGAAGAAACACTACTTTTCTCTGATGGCAACACAAATTAGACGATCTACAAGTCACCAACTTAAACTTTAAAGCAGAACAATATCTACATACTTCTGTCATATTGCCTATGTCCATACAGTATATTCGGTCTCTTTTTGCTGTTCCATTATTACACTGAGTAATAATTTCCATTTGTTAGCGCTAATGCGATCTTTACTATCAATATTTTGAGACTTTCGAATTTTGCTACTTTCGTAATCTCTAACCTGCTCTGCATGTGTACTACGCCAATGTTTTTGAACCTTTTTATGACATTCTGCTTTGTCTTCTACTCTTTGTCTTTTATTTCCGACCCCGCTTGGACATGCTAGGTTTTCAATTCCACTTGGTCCGGCCTGATTATTACTTTCCTTATTTTCTGAATTTGCACTAGATTATTATTGTTCTTTTTTGAAATCTTTTCTCTCCAACGCTTTTGGGCCTCTTTTTGATGCGCTGCCCTTTCTTCTTTGCTTAGTCGTTGACGTGTCATCTAGAACATATAAAATTATTGTCCAGAAAAGGACTGCATTGAAGGAAACAAATAGATTGTATGTCTAAAAATACTGTCCAGAAAAGCTTCTTTAAAGGATAAAGGATGAAACTGAGGACTTTTCATAAACAACTTTAAATGAGGAATAAGTAAAAAATTATAAGAGCTGAGAGCGCAGGAAGTGTGTCTGACAAAAGCATTCACATGAATCAGAGTTGAGTGGATTGTTGGCGTATTTGAAAATGGTTGAGAGAAAGGTGGGACTTGACAAAACCTCTTAGCAATAATCTTGTCTCGCGGGACTTGAAAAATCTCTTGGTAAAAAAGTCTTGTCTCCAGGTTTCCTTTTATAATAGAGAGATACTGTTTATTCCATGCATTATTATGCAATGTTATCAAGGATTATTAGTTGTCTTTACTGCTCTCAGGTCCTTTTCAAGGCCATTTCTTGACTAGGCTAGAATAATCTGAAGTATTGCATCTCAAGTTCTCCCAGTCTTCTTTTTTCTTTTTTTTTAGAAGTGATAGTTTGACACAAAATTGTGCCAAGTTCCTTATAATGCTCATAGTTTTTATTGCTTATTTTATACTTTAAATTACTCGTTGCATTTTCATTGTTATGTACATAGGATGGGAGTCAACTGCAGTGGCTCCAAAAATGTACATTTTGTTGTGATTTGTGGAATAATGAAACTGCCCTGTAAACATAACATGAAATGGTACAGGACAATTTAACTTTACATAACCAATACTACTTGATATTAGGTTATGTACAAATGGGGATAAATGCATAGCAAAAGAAACCGTAGACATTCCATTAAAATGCAATTGCATTGTATTGTATTACAGCAGCAAGTGTAATCAAACATTAAAGTGCAAAGTAATATATTTAATTTGTTAGCCATTATAAATTATTAGGTATTTTTTCTTCTGCTTTGTTCCTGAATTTGGAGGTTGCAAATTTGTTGTAAGTACCCATAATTAGGTCCTTGCATTTATCAACATTTATGTACTGTCCCATCCCTCCTCCTTTTTAACTGCTAAGGATCTCTGTATAGTGCTGCTCCACTTTGAAGCACGGTGAGCTTGTGGCATGGGTCTGGTCAATGGGGTGAGTAAACAGTTTAATAGCATCCTGTATAATATTTAGATTTCTGTTGCTCCATTTGTACAGGTGAAACTTGTTTTAACTGTTTTTTAGAATTTATTATTTTTCCTCATATGAGTTTTATTTTAGGTGAAGCCCCATCTTTTTTTAACAATAGTTTTATAATAAGATTTAAATAAAATGGCAACTAATTACATTTATCAAAATTAATGTGTACCAGGCAGTTATTTTGATGTTTTTGAATAAAACTGTGTCTTTCAGTTTAGGAAACATCTCAGATGAGTGAGTTAAAGATGCTTAGTGCCTGTTGGCAAGAAGTGTTCATAAAATCAACACAAATGCATTAAAGTTGGAAGGTATAAAGACATTTTCAAGGCAGGCCTTTTCTCTCTCTCACGGTTAACTTGGCTAAAATAGACATTTGCTACATGGGTGCGTATTTTTTTCTCATTGTTTGTTGAATTTCACCACATTTGTTCTTTTATTTGTCATAAGAAGATGCAGTATGTGGTTGGATGAAGTTCCTGACTTTAGTTCAGTCCTGAAGATGTTGACCCAAGGTTGCTTTGCAGAAGTTGACTAAATTTATTACATCCATGAGCCACATCTTCATTTTAACAGCCTTTGCAGTAATGGATCAGGGACACTGAGTTGGTCCTGTAAATTACTCATCATAAATTGTTATTGAAGCCAAGAAAGGAGCACCATTCCCAGCTGTATTTTACATTTACATGGCTGAAATTAAAGTAGCACTTCCTTATTCTTTCAACATTGATAACCTATTTGATCTTTTTTCCTTTTCAGGGACGGTGTACAAGAGAAAACTGTAAATACCTCCATCCTCCTTCACATTTGAAAACACAGCTAGAAATAAATGGGCGTAACAACCTCATTCAGCAAAAAACAGCTGCAGCAATGTTGGCTCAGCAGATGCAGTTCATGATTCCTGGTACAGCCATGCAGCCAGTAGTAAGTAAACACTTAACCAAATAATTAATTGTTTATATGACTGATAAATCTCTGGTTACTAAATGTAGTTAAGCAGTTTGTCTCCAGGTTTTCCTTCTACCTGCAGATTCTCTCATGAATTGAGAAGCACTTTCAGTTTTTTTAATTATTGCACTGAAATATATATATTAATTTATTTTATTGATATTTCACGAATTGGGAATCAACTTGCCTGTACTGATTACTGTACATTGAATCAGCTGTACATTTTACAAACTGCTGAAGATTTTGTGATGTTCAAGAAATTCACAGTATGTATGTGAGGATCTGAATTTGATTCACAATGGTGGATTCCAGTAAAAATCATTAATGGTTTTCTCCACGAGCATAGCTTCATTTGCCTGTTTGGAAGCATTTTATGCTCACCAAAGGTAAAATGCATATATTGTATACTGTATGCAAAGGCAGAGATTCTATACAGGAGGAATGCAAGAAATATGTTCCAACACTTAAAAAGACATCATTTTTCCTTCAAGGTAAGTTATCTAACTGCTGACAAGGTGACATGGAAAACTACTAGTGCTGGAGTTTTCAAACTGGGGACTGCCATGCTGCACTTGGGGGTCCACAGCAGCCCTGCTGAGGTTGAGGTTCTTAAAAAAATGAAGCCAGATTTTTAAGGTCTCATTTAGTTTTTGAATAAGTTGTTACTTCAACACTATAATCCCTGAAGCGTGCTTTTTTTTTTGTTGTCCTGGACCACCTTAATTTTCCTTACAGCTCCTTATCTCTGAATCAGTTGTCCAGTGATAAGCACTTTTTTTTGCAAATGTGTCAATTAGTAGCATTCAGAATGCATTCAGCCAGCTGAAGTCACCACAAAGCAAAATTCTAACCACTCAAGTCTGTGTGGATGTTTTTATCTGGCAATGAGTTGTTGGGAATTGTATAGGTAGATGTTTGAATGCATGTGTGTGTTTGCACATTTCATAGTGAAAACATGCCTGTCTCTCAAATTCACTCACTCGAGGTAGAGCTGCTATTATTATTATTATTATTATTATATATTCAAAACATACATCTGATTTGAGTCTGTAACAGCATGTGTAACTTTGTTTCTTGTAAAAGTTAACACTGAAGGGATAAAAGCAGACACAAACGCTAGTGAATCATTTTTGCTTGGTATCTTGTCACTTGAATGATTTTTTTTATATATGTATTCAGTTTTATTCTTGCATAAAAGTAAGATCTTTGTGAATGTGTTTATTGTATACTCCAGTAACCACTTGAATGACATTAAATCTGTCTCTCGCTCTCTCTTGTGCACGCACACACTTGAATGCATGAAAATGTCCTTATTTGAAAATGCAGTCTTTCAAGGGGGAGGTGGAGGTCTTGGAACAGGAACTTGTCGAATTTGTGTTCTCTTTTCTTTTTAATCACCTTTTTTTGTAAGAAGTGACAACAAAGTTCCTGTGCAAAACGAGCCAAGAACTCTTTTCTTTTCTCAGTGGACCTTTTCCATGCCATGTACAGTACATGTGCATTCATCATCGCCAGGCAAAGCATGTTGTAAAACTGGCAAAAGGTGGCCGTTACACATAACAGCTGATCCTGTTTCTTTATGCTCACTTTTACCTCTCCTGCCCATCGTATGGTGCTCCCATCTCACCCAACCTGCACTGTTCTCTACATTGTCCATCACCCCAGCCAATTCAGAGTCTCCCTCTGTGTACTTGGGGTCCAAGATAACTGCACCCTCTTGCTCCCCACCTCTTTGCAATGCCCCAGATTTGAGACTGACCAGAAACCACACACTAAAACAAAGTGGTTTTTTGTGAAAAAGAGCATCTTAACAGGTGAGTGCTCTCTTTCTCACCCGTTACACTCCCCAGTGAGACGTTTGCACAGTGTGTGGCTCTCTCTCAGGTCTGCCAATATTGCAATGTTTTTAATTTTTGTAAACATTTGATGTACCATCGTTTTTATGACATAAATAGAAATGGTCAAATTAACACACGAGAATATGCAGTTTGGAACAGTGATTGATAAATATTAACAATTATTAATAATAAACACATTTAACATTTAATTTTAGTGTTTACTAATATTAATCAACAATGGAAAGCTTTTGTTTTGAACAGTCTTGTCATATTCTGGAGCCTTCATCCTTCCTTAAAATTAAAATCCCTGAAACTTACGAAAAATGTCAATGTCGGGCCACCTTAAATTCCCTCATACCTCTTCATCAGCCTCTTTGTTTTGCAAATGTGTCAGTCAACACAAACAGCCTGCTATCCAATCCCCCACCGACGCAGGACACAAAGTTCTCCCAGCTCAAGTCTGTTTATCTGGGTGTGAGGTATCTGGAATTGCATAAGGTACATAATATAACGCTATTTGGAACACATACATTTCATGTGTGTTCTGTTTCAACAACAATCTGGGTAAAGTAGGATGACAGGAAATTTGAGGCAAGAAATGTTAAACACATAACTAAAACAGAAAATTTTTTCATGTTATAGTATGTGGTGGTTGACCCGGACACAGACAGGCAGACACGTTCATGTCACCGACAACACGTTTATTTACAACAATAAAGTCACACAAGTGCGCCACAAACCCCCAAAGACTCTCGCTCCTGACTGGAGGGAGGCGGCCCCTTTTAAAGGAACCCGGATGGGCTCCAGCTGCTTCCCGACAATCTCCCGCTGACACACACCCGTGTGGCGGAAGTGCTGGCTGCGCACCCGGAAGCCGTCCGGGTGTCCCCTGTCGTCTTCTCCCTGGCACTTCCTGGTGTGGCGGAAGTGCCGGGCTCCCGGGGTAATCAGGCACTGGGGCGCCGCCTGGCGGTGGCCACGGGTCCCTACAGGGCTGGGCTTCCAAGCCCTCTACCCGTGGCCCCCAACATAACCAGGACGGACGCCCCCTCACGGTCTGGAGGAGGCACAAGCCCTCCTCTGGTCTCCCTGGGCGTCCCGGCCGGGCTCCAGCCCCGACCGGGTCCCCCACTGGATACTCCGGCATTGGGGCGCCGCCTGGCAGTGGCCACGGGTCCCTACAGGGCTGGGCTTCCAAGCCCTGTACCCGAGGCCCCCAACATAACCAGGACGGACGCCCCCTTGCGGTCTGGAGGAGGCACAAGCCCTCCTCTGGTCCTCCTGGGTGTCCCGGCCAGGCTCCAGCCCCGGCCGGGGACCACAAGTAATAATGACAAAATATTGACTTGAAGTGTATAAAGTGTGAAGACTGAAGTCTAAATATCAAATAAACCCTTTCACAAAAGGTATAACAAAACAAGTGCACTTTTATTCAAGAATATAACCAAAGAAAAAGAAATCATTTAATTTGCATGTTGTTGTCAATGAGTAAAAACCCAAGCACAAATATTATTCAGTACAAACAGTACAACATGTCTGCTTGGGTAATGCAGAGGTAAGAAATGGTACCTCGTAATCAAGTGGTTGCAGGTTCAAGCACGGGCCTTCCCTGTTTTGAGTAGTGAGCTGCTATTATGATTATTACTATTATATAATAAAAAAGTTTAGCCTGTAACACCCAGTGTAAATTTTTGTTGCCTGTAAAAGATACAGCTGAAGGGATATGAACAGACACACAAACACTGGTGAATAATTTCTTCTTGGTATCTTGTTGTCACTTGAATTTTTTGTTATTTAGTTTTATTTTTGAATTTAAACACATTTGTTTTGTTATAACTTCGCGAAAGTGTTTATTTTATATTACAACAACCACTTGAATGACATCAAATCTGTCTCTGCATCTCTCATGCATGCACACACATCCATGCATGAAAATATCACTATTTGAAAACACTATGACATTTGAATATGTTTTTTTTTTTTTTTTTTTTTTTTTTGATCTTGTCCAATCTCCATGTTATACTGCATGGTACTGAGAGTGCAGACAGACTTCTTCTTTTTGGGCGTATGCACCGTCAACATGGTACTGCCAGATCTAAACACTAGCTTGGAGAATTGCTTGTGCACTAAAGTGACTTCAGCTGCAAGTGGAAGTTCCTGTCTCACTTTATTTATGGTGTCAAGCAGAGTTGTGTGACAGTAAAGCAGTCTATTAGCCAGTGAAAATGACATGAAGAAGTTGTCTGTTGTTATGGTTCTGTCTTTGTACAGAAACGGCTCCATAAGCTTTATGACCACAGTCTCTGAAAGTCTTTCCCCTGTGGGACGACTGGGATCATTTCCTAAATAAGGAGTGGCATTGCACATGTACTTCGTCTGTAAAATCTGCTGCAATCCAAAACTTTATGCCAAATTTGTCAGGCCTGGTTGCAAGAAAGGACAACGGACTTTGGTTGGAAACAGTAGTGTGTTGCCCTGGGTTGTAACTTAAAACACAGTTCTCAACAAAATGTTGCCAGATGTCTGCGATTGCAGAAAATCTGACATTTTTCACATGTTCTGCACAGGTGTCTTTGATGTCAAAGCGCAAATGCCACATGATAGTCTGATAGCAGTCATGGGCATTGTATCTTTGTTTCCCAGTACAACAAATAGTTCTGACCAGGCATCAACCACGGCACCAAATGTGGTCATTGCTGCTCTTGTGAAAAAATGGAGATAGACTCCATCAACTCATAGAGCAAGAGGCAAGTTCGTGTACCACGTGAACGTGACCGAGAGAACAAAACTGAAAAGAAGAAAAAAAACTTAACTTTTACAGGTAGCAAAAATTTACAACGGGTCTTACAGACTCAAATCAAATGTATGTTTTTTATTATATAATAGTAATAATCATAATAACAGCTCACTACTGAAAACAGGGAAAGCCTATGCTCGAACCTGCAACCTTTTGATTATGAGGCAGCAGTTCTCACCTCTGCACCAGCAAAGCAGACACGTTGGCTTTCTGTCGATTGATATTTGCGCCTGGGTTTTTACTCATTGACCGCAATATGTAAATTGAATGCTTTATTTTTCATTGGTTATTTTCTTGAATAAAAGTGTATGTGTGTTGCTATACAAATTTTTTTTTTTTTATCAGTATACTGCTACTGGATTATGTGAATTTCCCCTTGGGATTAATAAAGTATCTATCTATCTATCTATCTATCTATCTATCTATCTATCTATCTATCTATCTATCTATCTATCTATCTATCTATCTAT
>JANRMT010062834.1:1101603-1148756 GCA_026402145.1 Polypterus bichir lapradei
TATCTATCTATCTATCTATCTATCTATCTATCTATCTATCTATCTATACCTTTTGTGAAAGTGTTTATTTGATATGAAAGTGTTTATTTGATATTTGGACTTCAGTCTTCACACATTATATACTTCACATCAGCATTTTGTCATTATTACTATAACATGAAAAAAGTTTGTTTTAGTTATGTGGTCAACATTTCTTTCCTCACATTTCTTGTCATCCTACATTTACCCAGATCGTTGTAGACACGGAACACACATGAAATGTATGTATTCCACATAATGATATATTATTTACCCTGTACAATTCCAGACACCTCACACCCAGATAAACAGACTTGAACTCTCAGAATTTTGTGTCTGAGTCCAGCTGTGTTGGTGGGGGATGGAATAGCAGACTGCTTGCTGCTTGTACAGATTGACACATTTGCAAAACAAAGTTTGACAAAGTTGAAGAGTTGCGAAGGAATTTAAGGTGGCCTGGCATTACAACTTTTTTCGTAGGCTTCAGGGATTCTAGTGTTAAAAAAGAAATACAGGAACAGGAAGAAACTAAAGGGTAAACTATATAGCCAAGAACCTGACTCAGCTTTGGGATCCCCTGTAATACACTATTTACATTTAGACAAATTACACTCTAAACTAAGAGAATATATTTAGAAAAAATAAATTGCAGCTGCTTTCTTTCCTTGGCCTTAAATGTTTAACATGTATGACATTTTTAGTCATACTTTTTAGTTATGCTAGTTTACAATTTTAAAATGTCTTCCTTTTTTACGAGTATCGTCCTTGTTAGACTCCCACAAACCCCCAAGCACAGCATGGAAGCCCCCAGTTTGAACACCCGTGGTTTATTGCAGTCTATTCAGAATTAGGTTATAGGCAGACTTGTCAACTTATTTGGAAAAATATGTTTTTCTAAAAGGGCACAGGTCTAATTATTTGGAATTGAATGCAATTACAAATTGTCAGGTACAAATCGAGACTCGAATTTAATTGACAAGTCATCATTAATGTACAGCTCCTAATGATCAGTGATTGTATTTGTATATAATAATGAAAATTTCAAGCCTTCTCCATAACATCCTTGGGACTAGTTGTTTTATAGGCATTTAAAAAACTGGATAAGAATTTAGGCACAATATAGAGAAAAGGCACACAATTGTGTTTTGATATTCTGAACTGTATCTGGGTCCACATGATTTTATTTATTGGAAATGTAATGATTAGAATAACTTCAAAAAAACTTCCATTTATCTGATGTGAATGAATAAAATAAATATTAAATAAATAAAATAAAAATTTAAAGCAAATATATTGTGACTCTAAAGTAATTGTGTTTCTGTGAAGTTTCTATATGATGAGACAAACTGAAATATTGTCATTGAATGGATCTTGCACAAAATCCAGTTGGGGAAAAAAAAATTACAGTGGTATTTTTTATAAGACCTTTATGAAAAAATCATTGCTCTAAATCTGGATGTCAGTGAAAGTTTCTGAAATACTGTTATTTAGGCATTGTATAAAATTTTATATTGAATGACAACTGTATGTAAAATTTTGTTTTTCATTATTTTCAAATAAGTAGAATGTTTCTAAATAATCAAAATATTTTTGCCTGAGTGTATACAGTGCTGAATAGATTTATGTTATCACCATAATGCACACATTAATTATTTTTTATTGTTCGCATTCGTTTTCCACTTGACTAATTGATTAAATAGTAATCAGTAGAATGACTCGTGCTTGTTTTTATTAACATTAATTCACAGCATTGTATTGCTATCTTTGTGAGTAATAAACTGAAAGTTTGCAATAAACAAAACTGACATTCATAGCATAATTTATGCTTACAGTGATGGTTGGCATTTGTTCTTTCTTGGGAATTAGCCGTTTATTACCATTAAATGTTGTGTTCGAAGTATATGTGCATTTTTATAAGAAACTAGTAGATACCATTAAAAGTTCAGGGGATTAGAAATAAACATATGTAGCTTATTTGAATGAATTAATTCAGCATCACAAATTCTGAGGTGTCCCAATACTGTCTTCAAAGCTATGCTTTATCTATGTGTGGAAAGTCATGATTATAAACAATCATAAACAATTTTCTTAATGCCATATGCCTTATATACTGTACACAGTGCAGTCAGAAATAATCCAAACATTACCCAGTACACAAAAAGATTATTTCAGGTTGGTAAACAAGTGTATAATTGTTTACTACTCAGAAATTTACTGTTTTATTTCCATGATGGCGAATGCCTCTAATTCACCTATACACTTGTGCATAGTTGATGATTCTGTACTTGATTACAACACTCATTTGCTGTTTAGAGCAGTTTGCAACTGGAAAACCTCTTTCTCTGAGAAAATGGGAGTAGTAAATGGAATGCCGTAATCAATGCTACCTACAATTAGTATTCCAAGGCAAGCATAACTTTAATTGCGATTAATATACAATTAGTTGTTAAGCCCTACTTTGTGCATTAACTTCTAGATAGCACCTGTTTTCCAGCTTGCGATATAACAGCCATATACTGTGCTCCCACTGAACATTTTTTAAACGTGTGCCTTTGACACTTTGACATTTAATGTTATAATAAATGTTATAATGAAAAATTGCATTCATTTTGTTTTTGATTACTTTTTTTTTACCTATTACATGGAACATTTTTGCCAAAAGTAACATTACTGGAACATGACATACAGAAAAAATGTGTTTGTTTTTTTTCCCACAGAGTTAGATAAGTGGATACACATGGTTCTTTCTCTTCCTTATCCAAACTTAACTCAACTGAAAGTTTTGACAAATAAAAGCAGTATAACATATGTAAGCAATTATTTGTTTATTGAATGTTTCAAAAGATATTGTCAATAATTACTTAAAACTAGTGGTATACGGGACACCACCTGGAGAAATTTTCATTTTTAGCACATCAGGGAGCTGCTTTTGTTACTATTCTCAAAAGTGGTGCAGGGGGCATGGAGTAGGCAGTCCAGTAGCTGCCCTCACATCCACACAACAATCGAAATGAAGAGCTAGTTAGGTAAAAGGTATATGATTAGTTCATACATGCTTCATCTTACTGTAGCCAAATTTAAATGTTAACGTGCAATTACATGTCCTAAAACTGAGTTTGTTTGTGTCATTGATTGAATTTATATCAATACGAGTGCATTAAAGACAATGCATATTATAATAATAATCATGAACAGTGACATCAGATGGCAGCAGGGCTCCATCTACATTTAGTTTATTATTTTAAAATGTAATTTTGTGTTATGACATCATACTGCTTACAAAATATAACAACTCAAAATACAAATTTTATTTCCTTGTTAAAACTTAAAACTACTGATTTTGAAGGGGTCACTTCAAACCCATGTTAAGATAATTTGCACTGTGTATTAACATGCTTTCCAGAATACTTACATATGTGTTTTACAGATGTTAAACTTCTGAACCATGAAAATGCAGAAATGCAAAACATTAGCAAAATAAAGTACTACAAACCAATAATAATCAAAGATATTGTCAGGCCAGAATGCTGTCAACAAGGAATACATTTGTGCTGTGATTTAATGTATGCATGCAGATACTTTCCACATTCTATGATAGTGATACTGATAATGATTAACCATTCAGCAGAATAAGCACACATTTTTTAAAAAAGTAGGAGAAAACGTTGGGTATAAAAAAGGTGTAAGTAGGCGCCAGTAAGCATTATTTTTACAGTGGGAGCCATGTCAAACAGCCGCCTGGAGCATGACAGGTCCATGACAGGACCATGCACGATCCGTGCACGGAATGTGATCCCCCGCGATGACGCAGTTAACGATGCCCCGCCCCATAAACACCCCCAATGTGCTTTCTAAAAAGATGGTTGCAATGCTGCATAATCCCGCCAGATGGAGCATTGACTGCTTCAGTTAACTGCAGTGACCAGGAAGCCCTATACCGTATCTTTAATATACTGTACAGGCAGTTCTTGTATTGTCAACTTACTGTAGTTTCATAAATAGATGGCGTGGTAAAAAAAACAACCAAACCGATTAATAAAACAGATTTGTTAAATCACTCAATACACAACCCATGATGATACGGAACCGTATTAGGGCCATGGTGAAAAAAAAATACGGACACAGTGAAGAAAAAAAAATCAAAATGTCGAGATTAAAGTCGACATGTTGACTTTATTCTCGACATTTCCACTTTATTCTCGCCATTTACGTCGAGATTAAAGTCGACATGTTGACTTTATTCTCGACATTTCCACTTTATTCTTGCCATTTATGTCGAGATTAAAGTCGACATTTCCACTTTATTCTAGTAGTTTATTTTGTCAGTAGAATGTCGCAAACTAAACTTCATCTTAAAATGAATGTTTAATTTACTAGATTTTCTCAAACCCCCGTCATAAGTTAATGTAGCACATTAAATGCTTTATATTAAGTGTTCCCCGACCCAGTTTTTAATCTCTATGCGCTTCTTAAACTGACTTCCTCTTGCACACAGACAGCAGACATCGATCGCCGCACATTGACTTCATGATATTCCTGCTCTATGAACATTCAGAATACTAACATACAGTGCATGATATCTTCTTCACGATGAAATGCATTAAAGCATGTATTAAACACGGGTGGCAGGGGGCACGGTGGCGTGGCTGTAATGCTGCTCCCTTGCATTACGGGGTCCCCAGGTGTATGTTCAGTGTAGTGAACTTTATGACAGGTGTGACGAGGCTCCAAAAAACTGGATACATGAATGGGTATCGCACTGGTTTAACTGGAATATCGTGTAAATGTTGGCTTCGTGATGTGGTGGACGGAGACACGAATGCAGAATTCAATGGATGTTCTTCTGAGTGGGCTTTCTTTATTGCATGCGCACTGTCTCTATCTGACGTACTAAACCTCCAGTTCCTATCCTTGCTTTTTCTTTCTGCACATAACCAATCACCACACGATAAACGTCTTTGTGAAATTAAAACAAGTTATAAACTTAGACCTCAGAGTTTTCAGAGCTTAAAATGTACAGAACTTAAAATGTATTAAAGCATGTGGGGGCACGGTGGCGTGGTGGTTGCGCTGCTGCTTCGCAGCAAGGGGGTCCCGGGTGTTCCCTGCCTTGAGTTTGCATGTTTTTTTCTGGTGGGTCTACTCGGCGTGCTTCAGTTTCCTTTCAAAGACATGTAGGTTGTGGGGTTTTGTTATGTATTATTGACCCTGCTACTTTATGTGTTCCACATATTCACCTTGCGATGTGTTGGCACCGCATTCAGGATTTACTCCTGCCTCACACAAGATGCTTGCTGGGATGGGCGCAACCCTGAATGGATGGCATAATTAAACATGTATAATGACGATTTTTTTTTAATTTCTGAAAACTCCATCCCAGAAAGCACCGTGCCCCCACATGCTTTAATAATTTAAAGTGCAATAAAGAAAGCCTGCTCAGAAGAACATCCATTGAATTCTGCGTTCGTGTCTCCGACCACCACATCACGAGCCCAATATTTAAGTTAAACCTGTGCGATACCCATTCATGTATCCATTTTTTTGGAGCCTCGTCACACCTGCCATAAAGTTCACTACACTGAACATACAACTGGGGACCCCTTGATGCAAGGGAGCAGCTCTATAGCCACGCCACCGTGCCCCCCGCCACCCATGTTTAATACATGCTTTAATGCATTTCATCGTGAAGAAGATATCAAGTATTTCTCTTAGTATTCTGAATGTTCTTAGAGCAGGATTATCATGAAGTCGATGTGCGGCGATCGCTGTCTGCGCCTCTCAGTGCAAGAGGAAGTCAGTTTAAGAAGCGCATAGAGATTAACAACTGGGTCGAGGAACACTTAATATAAAGCATTTAATGTGCTACATTAATTAATGACGGGGTTTGAGAAAATCTAGTAAATTAATCATTCATTTTAAGATGAAGTTTAGTTTGCGACATTCTACTGACAAAATAAACCATTAGAACAAAGTGGAAATGTCGACTTTAATCTCGACGTAAATGTCGAGAATAAAGTGGAAATGTCGAGAAAACTAGTTAGTAAAATATTTTTTAAGACATCGTTAATAATCGTTAAAGACAAACGCCCTCTGCCAGACATCTGCCAGATGAAAAAGATGACGTCGCATAGACGTCTCCGCGACGTGTGTGTGCTATCTGGGTTAACAATCCTTAAAGACATGGTACGTCTGTAATTTGTCTATACCGATCATTGTAGGTACGGAATACAAATGCAGGCTATGTACAGTATTTTACATTACGGTGTATTTTACCTAGTTCCATTTAATATACTGATAAATTATATTTTGCTGCAAAGCGTCTTTTTGATTAAAAGAGGAGTGACATTGTGAGTTTGTGACACTGACAGTAAGCTGTAATGTTAACTCCAGACTTGGTAAACAGACCATTAAGTTATCTAAAGTTACATCTGACCGCTGCTGGTGCTGTCAGTGATTTTCAAAACGGCCAATAAAAAACTAAACTGGGAAATAATGTGTAAACTACCCCAAACAAATTTTATAAAAATAGATAAATAAATAAAGTCACCACTTACCGCGAATAGTCCATTAACACTAGAATTACCAGAGCCTACGAAAAACTCGTAGATCCGTCCCACCTTAAATCGCTTCTTAAAACCATTCTCACCTCTCCGCCAGCGTCTTTTGTTAATCTAAATGTGTTGATAAAGAAAAGTTGCAAGTAGCCGGCTATTCCATCCCCCCATCGACTTAGAAAGTGCACAAACTTCTCCCAGCTCATGCCTTGATTGATTATCTGGGAGTGAAGTGGAGTTTTAGAGTGGAAATAATAGATCATTATTTGGAATACACGTATTTCACGTGTGTTCCGTTTCTACAGTAATCGGTGTAAACACATTTTTAAAACAGAAACGTTTTTCATATTGTAGTAGTAAATGACAAAATGTAGGCATCTATACTAATAAAAGGCAAAGCCCTCACTCACTCACTCACTCACTCACTCACTGACTGACTGACAGATTGACTGACTGACTCATGACTAATTCTCCAACTTCCCGTGTAGGTAGAAGGCTGAAATTTGGCAGGCTTATTCCTTACAGCTCACTTACAAAAGTTAAGCAGGTTTCATTTCGAAATTCTACACGTAACGGTCATAACGGTCGATAACGGTCGACAACGTCCGCCATGTTGAACTTTCTTATTTATGGCACCATCTTCACGAAATTTGGTAGGTGGCTTCCCTGCGCTAACCAAAACCGATGTATGTACTTATTTCGATGGTATGACCCCACCATCGGCCGCCATATTGAACTTTCCAATGTCACTAATTTTCACAATGTCCGCCATGTTGAACTTTCTTATTTATGGCCCCATCTTCACGAAATTTGGTAGGTGGCTTCCCTGCGCTAACCAAAACCGATGTACGTACTTATTTCAGTGGTATGATGCCACTGTCGGCCGCCATATTGAAGTTTACAACGTCACTAATTCTCCAACTTCCCGTGTAGGTAGAAGGCTGAAATTTGGCAGGCTCATTCCTTACAGCTTACTTACAAAAGTTAAGCAGGTTTCATTTCAAAATTCTACGCGTAACGGTCAACAACGTCCGCCATGTTGAACTTTCTTATTCATAGGTAGAAGGCTGAAATTTGGTACTTATTTCGGTGATATGATGCCACTGTCGGCTGCCATATTGAACTTTTCAATGGTCTTTGTTACTTATGGGCCCATCTTCAAGAAATTTGGTACGCGGGTTCCCAACGCTAACTGAATCCTACTTACGTACATATATACGTCCATAGCCTGCAGCTCGGTCACCGTGTGAGGCGGCGTTGGGTCCCCCATCCCAACGCCTCCCACGTTGTTGGCTGCCTGCCTATATAAGGCCGTCTGTCGCTCCAGTCTCTACATTCCCTTCCTTGCTTCACCACGGTATTCACGTCTCCCTGCTGATAACTACAGCCTTTTTATTTAATCCACGGCTTCTCCGCTGTTTTATTGTTCATTTATTACGATTATAGTTATTGTATAGGTATTTTAGACTTTCTTTACATTGTTCAGGTACCCATTTCCTTTATAATTCCAACCGTACCCCCATTAACATGTCTATCGAGGTAATCACCATCGATCAAAGAACTGTCACTTACCAAGTGGTTTCCATGCCCAGAGATGGCACCTGCCTTTCCATTCTCTTTGTTACATATTGCACAGCCATATCAGGCTCACTATTGATATCCGGAGGAACATTGTGTCTTATGTATTGAATGACTGGGACAGGTTCAAGGTGTGGACTGATGACGGTACAGGAGATAATTATACTACACAGGAGCACTAGAAGAGTGAAATGCTTTAGTGTACCGAAATGGCCAAATATTTTACACCTTTGGACAACCGCCAATGCCTCTTAAACATCTTAGTTTCACAGGTGACAATTTCAGTAGTGGACACTTTGATGTTTAGAAATGTTTAAACTCTCAAAAGCTGGATGTGAAGTTATCAATGAAACTGGTTGTATACTTACAACGCTTGACAGATGCCGAATGTCTCTTCAACACAAGTCCTACAAATACTGTCCTAACTGAAACAAACCATGAAACTCAAACCGATTATGACAGCAGCAATCCAAGCTGTGAGATTTGAAACAAGATTACTGTTCACATGGCCAACTGTACGTTGTATGCTCAAGAGTAAGCTCAGCGCACAGCTACAGCTTGGTCATATTGCAACTGGAGGGCCGAACTGACAACGTGGCATACAAAGAGATCTTTAACAAATAATTATTGGTATATTTTCCCTCAGTTTAAAAAGGTTTAATTTTCTTCTTAATAAAAATTTTAAGGCAGTATTTCACCGCTGCGAAGCGCGGGTATTTTGCTAGTAAACTATATAATGTATGAAGCTTGAAGTCCAAATATCAAATTAACAACTTCACAAAAGGTACAAATATAACAGAACAAGTATGCTTTTATTCAAAAATATAACTGCAGGAAAAAAGCCGCATTAACATGCCACATTGACACATACGTATCTCAACTGCCATGGTAGCGTAATGGTATCAGCTGCTGACTTGTAACTAAAAGGTTATGAGTTCGATCCTGCACGATTCTCCTTTGAAAAGTAAACTGCTCTTATTCTTACTATTTTAAAATAAAAACATACATTTGATTTCAGTAAACATACATTTGATTTCAGTGTGTAACAGCTAGTGTAATTTATGATACTTGTAAAGGTTAGTTTTTTTTTTTTATTTACTTTTCATTCTCTCAGTAAAAATGTGTTTACACGGATTACTGTAGAAACTGAACACACGTGAAATACGTGTATTCCAAATAATGATCTATTATTTCCACTCTAAAACTCCACTTCACTCTCAGATAATCAATGAAGGCATGAGCTGGGAGAAGTTTGTGCACTTTCTAAGTCGATGGGGGGATGGAATAGCCGGCTACTTGCAACTTTTCTTTATCAACACATTTAGATTAACAAAAGACGCTGGCGGAGAGTTTTTTCGTAGGCTCTGGTAATTCTAGTGTTAAGCTGCCATCTTAATCTCTGTAGTGCAGTCTGGTAGCGTCAGTTCGGCGGGGGAGGGGGTGAGTTGTTAAAATCACGTGATTGCAACTCAGCGCAGCTAAATTGCTGGCATGTGTTAACGTGTTATTGAGAACAAAGCGCCATCTAGTGGTGGAACCAGGTAAATGAATAAATAGGGCATGAATGGGCTTGTTTAGTGTGAAATCTTGACACGCCTTCTGTCAGTAGAGGGAGGGGGGGATCACGGCGTGCATAGGGCAGCCGTACGCCATTAGCACGCCATTCACACGGCCGCGGCTATTTGACGTGGCTCCATCTGTACATCTTTTCATCTATATATGTTGCTATATATCTTCAAGGTTAGAAATAGATTTGCACACTCAAATCACATACTAATCGTGAAAAGTGGCGATTACAATATTCCATTGACCATTGATCTAGCTTTCCAAGTAACAGACTACTCTAAACATTAAATAAGTGCTGTAATCAATTAAAGATAACATTCCTTAAGCAAGGATGCAATCTGAGGGACTTGGATAATATGACTACTAAAGTGCCTGGGCCGAACACATTTTTAGGAATCCAGTCCGTAACAATATTTTTTAAAAGTGTAAGTTTATTTATCATATGTTTGAAGCAGAAGATGCAGGACCCAGAGATTTCCCAGACCTCATGGAGTTTAGAAAGTAGGAGAAGAATATACTAACAAAGGTCTTTGACACCAAAAGCTCTAAGAGGGGTAATGATGTGAGAAATGAAGAGAACTGACCAGAGTAAAATAGAATTGAAAAAAGTTTTTACATTTCATTGTGGTTAGTAATGAAGGACAGCATCTTTGGTTTTAATGGTTGAAATCAGAATCCAGAAACATATTAAGATGCCCTAGTGCAGTGAACCTAAAACTCACTATGGTATACTGTATTAATTCCCAAGTAGAAATTATCTTTTTCACATACCCCTACTTACTCAGAGTTTTTGGGGCAGAGCGCAGGGTCAACTATTTGTATAGCACCTCTGGAGCAATTGCAGGGTATGGGCCTTGCTCAAGGGCCCAACAGAGTAGCATTCTTTCTGTCTCTAATGAAATTTGAACTGGCAACCTTCGGTTTGGCAGTCCAGATCCTTTAGCCACAGAGCCACCATTCTAGCCATGCATAATAGCAGAGCATTTAAAATAAGCCTTAGTACTTTATTAACTTAATTTACACTTTAAAGCTGTCAGTTTATAGTCATTATAAACTTTTTAAAAAATCATAGCTTTGTAAAAAATTCCTAGTTGCAACTAATTCATTATCTGTATGTGCCTATAACTGTTTTTCTGTGTGTACTTTATAATAAAGGAAGGGAGCAAGGGAAAATCACACATTGGCTGTGTGGGGCTTAATCTAACTCAGTACAGGCGGCAGTATTTGTGCCTGAATTTGTAAGAGAGAGTGCAAAGTAGCAGGAGAATCAAAAAAAATGTAGGGGGTGGATTGAAATGGATTAAATAGTTATACCTAAACAATTTTAAAGCTGAGGTGAATAATATGCCGCCTGTCTTGCGTGAAGCTTAACTATTCAGAAGTTTCATTTCAGAAGGATTTTATGTGGGTCCCCATCACACCATAGCCACCCTTTAAAGTCTAGGCATTAAAAGTCTAGATTTTACGTTGTTTCAGCAGTAATATGCACAATTTCATGAACGTCAACTCCACTGTTTTAGAATGACATACCCAACCAGCCCCTCCTCAAAATGAAACCTTCTTGATGAAATTTTTAAAATACCTTGTAGCCTGGATTTTAAGTTGGTTCAGCTTTATTATACATGCTAATATTTCTTAAGATTGACCGTTTTGGAGTAATGCATAATTTGTGGGTTGTCTTAACCAAAAAACACTCCCACACACACCCTCCACTCCTGAGTGTGATTCTGAAAATTCATTTAGTCTATTTTTTTACATCAAAATGCACAATTTTATGAAAATTGATCAGCTGTTTTTGTGTATTTGGTGAACAAACAAGCAGAAAATATACAACCTGAGGGTTAAAACTGGGTCCTTACTGTGTGCAGAACAGATAAATAATATTAAATGCATTGTAGTAAGTAAAGTACTGATTTCCTTTTGAAAAAATGTACATAATGAATTTAAACAATGTAGTTTATGTTTGTACAGTGTGTTTACTGTTCTGTTGAATTTAAACGATTATTTTCATTTTATGTTTGTCGTCTTTTCAATATACAGTGCCTTCAGGTTTTCAGACCCATTCACTTTGTGCACTTTATTGTATTGTAAATGGATTAATTTAACTGATAATGACAAAGTTAAAAAATGTTTTCAGAGTGGTTTTAAAATTTATTTAACATCAAATACTGAAATCTGTAATTTGTATAATTATTCAGAGTCTTTGGTCTTGTCAGATGAATCCTGTTTGCTTTTCTTATCTTTGAGATGTGTCCAAATGCATCAAATTGAATTGGGTAGACATCATTTAGAAAGGTATACAAGGGACTTTCATACAGTAGATCTGGGCAATCTTTGAGTGTTCCCAGAAGCACAGTGGCCTCGATATTTGCGAAACTGAAGAAGATGAGAACCACCAGGACTTATTCAAGAATTAGTCATCCAGCCAAACTGAGTAACTGGGCAAGAAGGGCCTTGGTCAGGAAGGTGACCAAGAACCCACTCTAACAAAGTTTCAGAAGTTCCCAGTTGAACCTGTCGGAGGGATGTCCATTTCAGCAGCTCTCCATTAATCTGGCTACTCTTAAGTAAAAGGGATATGAAATCTTGCTTAGTTTGCCAAATTGTGTTTAACACTAGAATTACCAGAGCCTACGAACAAACTCAAAAATTTGTCCCACCTTAAATCGCTTCTCACCTCTTCATCAGCGTCCTTTGTCCTGTAAATGTGTGGATAAGCACCAAACAGCAAACAGCCTGCTATCACATCCCCCCATCCCCGCACAGTTTCCTTAGCTCAAGTCTGTTCAGCTGCGTGTCAGTTGCTTAGAGTTGTATTGAGTGAGAAGTCAAGCAAAATGATACCTTTTATAAATACTATATCGTTATTTGGAACACTTTTATTTCATGTGTGTTCCGTGTCTGCAACGATCTATGCACAGTAAACACATAGTTAAAACAGAAACTTTTTCATATTTTAGTAGTAAATGTAGGCATAAACTATATAATGTATAAAGCCTGAAGTCCAAATATCAAAGAAACACTTTCACAAAAGGTACAAATAGAACAAGTGCACTTTTATTCAAAAATACTACTGTAGAAAAAAAAGCTGCATTAGCGTGTGACATTGACACACATTTACTATGATTGCCTCCATGGCACAACGGTATCTGTGCTGACTGGGAATCAAAAGGTCACGAGTTCGATCCCGCACGACTCCGTTTTGAGAAGTGAACTGCTCTTATTCTTACTATTTTAGAATAAAAACATACAGTACATTTGATTCCAGTCTGTAACAGCCGGTATAATTTATGAAACTTGTAAAGGTTAGCATTTTTTTTTATTCTCTTAGCCGCTTTCATGATCCCAACTCCCCAACCCCGCCCGAAGCATTTGACACTGCTGCTTTCACATAGGCGTGCTATAACAGAGGCAAACTGAAATCATGACGACGATTCTACATTGGATCAAGAATGCACTTTTGCAATCGCTGTACTTTGTATATGTACGTGGGAAGCTCTACACTCATGACTTTACGCTGTAAGAAGTAAGTAAATAAATAAAGGTAAATAGGTAACAAAGGACGGTGCATGTGCCCAAAACATTAACATTTATATGTTACTGACATAAAAGCCAGATCTAATGTTATTTACCGACACGGGCATGCTCAAAAAATACATGTGTAATGCCACGAAAAGTGCACACAGACACTTCAGTTCGCAAGCATTGGTACGAGAATACGACACTGGCGGAGAGGTGCGAACGGATTTAAGGTGGGCCGGATCTACGAGTTTTTTTGTAGGTTCTGGTAATTCTAGTGTTAAAAGACTACGATAGCATGAGGAAAAAGATCTATGGTATGATGATGCAAAAACTGAACTCAGAAATCCAAGCACTACGTCTGGTGGAGAAAAACAGGCACTGCTCATTCTATCTGCCTACTTCCTTTTCTCCAGTGAACCATGGTGGTGGCTACTGAATACATATATAAATGAGAGCTTTCAGTTTTTTATTTTTCACAGATTTACAAATCTTTCTGAAAACTTATTTTCACTTTGTCAGTATGGATGGATTATTGAGTGTACATTGATGGGCAAAAATAGAAAATCGTAAATGAAATCTGTGACACAATAAAATGTCAAAAAGTAAATAGTTTGTATATCCACTGTAGGTAATACATTTTTAGAAAACAGGCCTGCTGCCTGCGGCAATCCAAAATACAGTAAATGAAGTGGACAAAAATAAAACAGAACACAGTGTATTTCTAAACACGGAAAAACACCAAGCAAAAGTTAGTGCTAAATGATTTAGAATAATTTTTGGAAATCTTAGCCTACCATGTGACACTACTGTGTCAGCATATTTACCCTTTAATTTTATATTATCTTAACAACATGCAAATATAAAGCAAAAAAATATTTTTTATTATCTATATATTCCTGTATGGAAAATAAACATAATACAAAAACTGGTGTGTTGCATCATACATTTTCTAAATGGCACTTAATAACTGTGAAACAAAGTTATAATTAACCATTGAACAATACTGTAAAGCAGGGGTGCCAAACTCCAGCCCTGGAGTGCCGCAGTGGCAACAGGTTTTCATTCTAAGCCTTTTCATAATAAATGACCAGTTTTCACTGCTAATTAACTTCTTTTCTTTAGCCCTGTTTTTAAGGCTTCAGTCCCCTGAATTGATTTTTTCCTTCATTAAATGACAGCCAAACAGGTATGAGACATGAAACGAGCCAACAGATGACTAATTAAACTGGGGATTCAAACTCCAACCAATTTCACTCCAACCAGTTTCTTAATGAGATGCTGATTCTTGCTGCTAATTAAACCCGTCATTTAATTCCATAGCTTGTTGCTGCTTTCATTCTGCCACAGCAGACATTTCCAAAACTGTTGATTTTCTGTTTTACTGAGACTTTCACCTTTCTTTATTTTCAGCTATTGTGTGATGGGCGCAGGTTAGCTGGTCATGTGGTGGCTTGTTTTGTGTCTCATTATTGTTTGGCTGCTAATTAAGGAAAAAAAAAAACAGCTAAGGGGTCCGAGTCATGTCAATTAAAACAAAGGCAAAAGAAGTTAATTAGCAGCAAAAACTGATCACTAACTAAGGATATGGTTAGAATGAAAACCTGCACCCACTGTGGCCCTCCAGGACCGGAGTTCAACACCCCTGCTGTAAAGAAAAAAATGTCTGAATTTATGCGGCAGTTGCAGTGCATTATATAGTTCACACAGTGTAGGTGTGTCCGACAATGTAACAAAACTTAGTCCTTTTAATTGAAATTTAATTTAGATTATCTTTGACCTGCATACCAGCAGTAATGTTTATTTTATTCAAAATTAGTTAACTTTCTTATTTTTTCCAGGATATTATATTAGACATAAACTTAGTGTCACCTTAGTCTGTTTATTAATATGCCATTGTATCTGAACACGTATGTTAAACATCACACATTAAATGTAACATCTTATTGACAGTTTCTTTTTTGGGCTGTGTATAGAAATGGTGCACACTGTAAATTTTCAAAATGCTGGTTATACTGCATTGTGGAGTGTGCCCAGTGATTTGCAGCCCTTTATATTATGACAGACATGTAGAAGATAAATGTTAAATCATATAAACTCTCAGTGTGGATCCCATCACTATTTTTAAAAGAAACCGGTTCTTTTGTGGTTGTAAATATGGTTAATAGCACAAGAAGACATCAGCACATTCTGCTTCAAAACCATCACATAGATCACATAAGTACCAATACATATATAATAATGCACATCAAAGCCAGAATAATTAAATAAATACAAAAGTATATAAATACTAACACAATTGAGCCAACTGGCTTAATTGTCATACCATCCATACAGAGCATTGCAGTTTATTGTGGCATATAATAACGTTCCCCAGGGCCGCATGCAAAATATACGTAAAAACAGGACTAGGGCAAAAAGGTAAAGAACTATACAATAAAATAATAGATGGGTAAATAAATAAAAAAAAAGTAATAGTTAAGTGAATAGATAGTAATAATTTGAAATAGATAGTAATAAATAAGTAATTACTATATTAAAAATAACAGTAGTGAGAAGTGTCACAAATGTGCTGCATATAAAATTTGCTACTAGGGGCAGATCTGAAGGAACAGGGGCAGCACAGAGTTCAGAGTTAGAACAGCCATGAGGTAGAAGTTTTTGTAGTACCTGGCAGAATTGATTCAGATGCTACAGTACCTTCTGCCAGATGGAAGTGGGACAAAGAGACCGTGGAAGCAGTCTCACAATTCTTTAACCTTTTTGGATACAATTCTTTACAACGATTTCTTCAATTTAGGGCAGTGAGGACCCAGCAACCTTTTTTGCAGTGTGTACTATCAGTTGTTGGACCTTTTGGTCAGTGACACTGCACTTTCCAAACCAGACAGAGTAGAAGATTGTTAAAACACTCTTGATGGTGCCCCTATAGAATAGGGGGAGGTAGTCTTTTCTCCATTAGTTGCATCAAACCAAATAATATGTTTGAGACTGCCCTTAAATTTTCTCTTGTTTCTTTATGGAAACACTGTATTCTGAAAAAGCTAGATCCAGACTGAACTGCATATAATGTAGTTGACAAATTAAATTTTGGCAGTTCGCACATACCTGCCTCGTTGATGTACAGTATTGGTGACCCATTAAGGAGCTGTTTTTTTACTTGTGCCTGTTGCTTTCTCATGAATTAAACTATCACTTTCATTTTAATTAATTTGTAAATACCTGTAACGTGTTCTGTAACATTCATTAAACATGCTGGCAATTGACTGGTTGTATTTATTTTCTAAGTGTAAATGCTGCTATTTCTGGAGCAGCCCATACATTGAGGTGGGTTCTGATCAATTCTAAACAGATTTTGCCAAGGACTAATGTTCTTCCGCAGATTATGTTATTGTAGAATCTTAGTATCATTTGCTTTCCCAGATGCCATCTGTTGAAACTTTTGGTAAAAGTACTGTAGATTACAGTTGAACCTGCCCAAAACAGCTTGTCGTTCACCAGGGTTTACCACAGCTTGTTTGGTTCTGACATTGTAAATTGTGTCATTTCTTAGTGTTCACTATGATTTGATGCTTCCATCACAATATAAACTGAACCTCTTTTCAGCCAATACAGGATTGCGACACTCCCTTTTCTGAATTCTGAGCTGTGAAGCACCATGCATTGAACTTTTGATTCACAACTATACACAATAGTGAGTGATGACAACAAAATTGTGATTCAAACTGGACTAAACATACACCAAAATACAATTTTTCATGTGAGCTCTTGTTTCACTTAAGTACCTGTGCTGGTAAACACACATCTGTTACTTAGTAGGAGGGATGCATAGCTTGAGCTTCACTTGCACACTCCAGATACTAAATACAATGGAAAGCAATGAATGAACCAAATATGATGTCTGCTTCACTTACTAATGCAGAAGAGTAATGAATTAATCCCTCACATATCTGCTTCACTTATACTTTTGTGTTAGCAAATATATGGCTTCTTGACATGTTCTTTACTTATGTTTAGAAATAAATATAAGCCATAGTGAAGTCCTAACTGAAGACTATACAATGAGATCTGGGGTCTATTTAAATCCTGGTTACACAGTATGAGTTAAATTTAATTTTCTAGCTGCTTCTTATACATGCCTTTACTGGTTTAAGCTATATTAGTGGCCATTATTTAGTTACACATTTAATGCCTAGTAATCTTATAGTTAAAATGTTCTTTTATATGTTAACTTGGGCTATAGAAACAGTGCTAAAAGCTTCGGGAACAATATAGGCGTGTGTTGTGCAAGCGACAGGCCCGAATATTACCCAGGCAACAGTGCAGACACAACTTCTCCTAGCCTCATAATTGCACCTTGAAAGAAACATTTTTCAGCAGCCCAGTTGTTGCTTGCTCTTGACAGTGATAAGAGCAGTGATGATGAAAGTAAAAACTGTCTTTAGGCAGTGAAATCAAAAGTGATTCTGATGAATCTAAAAGTGACGCTCGTGTTAATTGCACATGTGTGTTCAAAAGCTGAGCAGTCTGGAAAGAAAATCTGCAAGGAATCATGCTACTATTGTCCCAGCTGTGACTTTGGATTGTGTATTTCACTGTGCTTCAAGATATACCACACAAACAACACATTTTGACAGTTTATATGACATTAGCATTATTTTTATTATTATCATTCATCATTATTATTATTATGTGTATCATTATTGTACTTACTACACTTCTGGCTTTGTACATTTAGTGTTTTGCATGTTTTACAGTAGAAACATCAAATTTAATAAATATGTAATCAAGCCAAAAAATGCAATTTATTTTACATGCTTTTCTAAAAAAATATAACCTTAAGGAGGCTACGAGTAGTGTTGAGTGTCCGAATTGCTAAATTTGTTGGTAACATATGCACTTTTTAATTCAAAGATAATCTGTAACAACCCACAAAAAACAAAGTTGCTCGTGAACAGGCTTTTAAAAGTGCTCAACCCTTTTTTTACATTGTGATGTGTTTGACATATTTTTATAAGGACAGGTGTTCTGGTAGTTAGTTCATGACTGAACAAAATTACACAGTTTAAAAATTATATAATGTGTTTAATTTAAGGCTTGATTAAATTGAAACAGTACATATGCTTAAATTAAAATGACTCTTCAAAGGAAATATAATGGATTAGTCACTATCCAAACATTTTTGATGTATGCCAAATTAAACATATAAGCATTTAAGGACTAGAGCACTGAACGCTTAGATTATAGCTACACTTACTGAAGTAGCTAGTATTCCATTATTAATTGTTATAACAGTGCTTTCAGAATTAAAAATAAAAAATTAAGAATATAAAGCAAGTATTGGTGGGGAGGGGACGGGGGACAAAACATCATGGGTTGTGCTATAGCACACAACTGCCATTTTCAAGGTAACACTGATTTATAATGCAAAGAATCAGTCCTTAAACTCAGTTGGACCTTTTTTGAAGTTTCTCTGATAAACAAAGTTAACTTGCTAACCAGTCTTCTTCTTCTGAGTTAGGATTAGAGATGAGGAGGAAGCAGAAGGATAGTTTTGTTTCTAGCTATGGACTTTGGCCCAAATTGTATTCTCTTTAATACAGCACCAGTAAAGTCATCAGTCATTTTTGACAGCACCTCCATGTAAACACAGAGTAATCACTCTAAATGAAACCATACAGACCTTGTGCGTATCATGTTCACTTTTTGTTAAATAGTTTTTTTTTTTCTTCAAGGTATGCTTTTTGACAATGTACAAACAAGTCATTTCAGCATGAGAATTCTGCCCAATATTGCCACTTTTACCCACTATAGAATTAGTTTAGAAACAAGAATTCATGATTTGTGCATTTTTTGAGAGTGATATGATATGACAAAAGCATTGTGAGTTGCAGTTGTTTCAGTTGTTCGTGTCCATTAGATTAATGGCTTTTCAGCACAGAACAAACCCAGTTTCCCAGGCTTTCTTGAAAACCTCAAAATTAACATAGCAATTCTCCCGATATGGAAAGCATGGAAATTGAGAAAAATGTCAGCTCTCCTGAAAAACACCTGAAAATTATTGTATCAAAAAGAAAAAAAAACGCTTATTTTTAATGCAAGCATTTCAGTGATGCAGTAAAATATGTTGAAAGATTAAACAGATAAATTATATATCAAATCATGTGGGTGACTATAACAACTAAGACTGCAAAAAATAATTGATAACTTTGTTTATTTCGAGAAGTGGAAGTATTTTGAAGGAAAATGGCTAAATTAAATAATCTATAAGGTTACTCTAGGGATTTAACAATGAGAGAACATCAGCATTCTCATCATCTTGTGCTTTACATACGTACTATATTATAGGAGAGTTGCAGTATTGTATTTCTTACACTTTTTCATTGTGATATTTAGTAAAATTTGTATGGCTGGTGTGTATTAGTATATGTGTATGTGTCTGAGATGGTGAGAGAGAGAAAGTGGCCGAGAGCATCTAAGAGGGATGGGAGAAGCAGATAGCTGTATACAAAATATTTGGGTAGTAAGAACTCAGCAATCCAGCAGCAACTGGTACAGGGCCTTTGACAGTTCAGAAGGTTTTCCTGCATTACTGTTGGTGACCATTAAAGAAAGATATAAATTAACAACAAGGTTATATTTTTTAAGGCTAAGACCAGTATGGCGCTAAGACATGGGCAGTAAAAGTAGTGCAGTAGAATAAGCTGGATTTAACAGAAATGAGAATGCTGAGATGAATATGTGGGGTTACAAAGGACAGAAAAAGTAATGACACAATCAAAGGTACAGCAAAGGTAGGAGAGATATCCAAGAAAGTTTAGGAAAGAAGGCTGAAATGGGACAGACATGTGGTTAGGAGAGACAATGAATATGTGTGCAAAAGAGTGATGGGAATAGAAGTACAGGGGAAGAGAACATGATGGAGGTTGAAGCAGAGGGATTAAGTACAAGAAGGCTTGAAGGGAAAGGAAAGGAAAGGTTCTGGCTGGGAAGGAGGTGCAGGACTGAGTTGTATGGTGAAGGTTGGTCAGACTGTGAAGGATTAATTTTTATTTTTTTATTCCAATGAATTTAAAGATGAAGGCATATTGCAGTAGGCCAGTATGTTACAACTAATCCTTTTTTTATTCGTCAAAATTGATTTCAGGTGTCTCAGCAGCCTCCACAGTAAGACTGGGAGCTTTAGTGACATAACACACACGTTTTAGTTATGGATGGGTCCTTGTGCAATTTTACTTTGTGTTTGAGTGGGATTGTAAACCAATAGCTGGTTGTTCCATGCATCATTTTAGGATATTCAGATGCAATATTTTTTATTATGCAAGTTGCGAAAAAATGAAAAATATCTATAAGTACCAAAGAAAAATCCTGATACTTGTCTTCATTGCATTGTTGTTACTGTACAGCACCGATATTATTTTATGTATTGCATATTGTTTTTATCAGCAGTAAATATAGTGCAAAAAACAGCTAATAATAAAGTTTTGGAGAAGGAAACATTTAATGGAAGGGTTGTTTTAAGTGAGATGTAAAAGAGAAGAAACAATATTTTTCCATTACCCTCTACTCCATCATTTGGATATAAAGATACTACAGTGCTGACTCTGACAGCTGTGATGTGGGATTGCTGCAGAGAATGTTCTGATGTACTTTTTCTGGTCAGATTACATTCTGTGTGGATTATTCACAGCATTTTTCTAAGCATTTAAAATATCTGTATGTAAGTACTTAATATGTCTGTATGTAATATATTATTCATGATTACCTCATTTAAAAATATAAAGATTTAGATGACTAATGCTTACTAACACTTTTTTGTGTTCACAGCCCACTTTTCCTGTTACTCAAGCTTTAGGAACAAATCCTGGTCTAAGTTTTGCACCATACCTTACTCCAGTAACCCCCAGTGTTGGACTAGTACCAACGGAAATGCTCCCCAGCACACCAGTTATTGTTCCTGGAAGTCCTCCAGTATCAGTACCAGGATCATCTTCTACACAAAAGCTTCTGAGGACAGACAAGTTAGAGGTAGTAATGCATAATTCTCCTTCACATGAAGAGAAGAAACAATTTTAGTTCATTCTGTATGCATTCCTTGAGTTTGTAAAATACTAATTATTATGTAGAACATGCATGTTCTTTAATTTTCTACAGAATATATTTGTGAAATGTGTCAGTACTTCATTTTTACATTTACTGTTCCAGATTATTAGCCTTTTATACTTAAACCTTTTGTGATACACACGATAATAAAAAATTCACTACACATGCTTTTTTTAACTAAAGAAATAATTAACAGTGTACTTGGAAATGCCAATTGAACAGTACAAAGTTTAATTACTGTACCAGTTAGAATTTTTTAGTTAGATATATGCTAAGGCCTAAAACAATTTATAAAATATGTTTATGGACTTTTGGTTCACAATTATAATGTAAAAGTCTAAGGATGCCAGGTTATTCCTAGTGCTCAAAATGCAAACTAAAGTGTATCAGTGTTTGCTTCTAAGTAGTAGCTTAAGATTCTCGGGTGTTAGCTAATGCATGGTTGGAATTATCAATTAATGCATAAAGAAGTTGTGTTGTAAGGGACAAGTTCATTTAGAATGAAGTACATTGTTTGTGGATAAATTGTGTTTTTTTTTTTCTTTGTTTTTGTTTCTGTCATGCAGGTTTGCAGGGAATTCCAGCGTGGAAACTGTGCAAGAGGAGAAACTGACTGTCGCTTTGCTCATCCTTGTGACAGTGCAATGATTGACACAAGTGATAACACTGTCACAGTTTGCATGGATTATATCAAGAGTCGCTGTTCAAGAGAGAAGTGTAAATACTTTCATCCTCCAGCACATTTGCAGGCCAAAATTAAAGCAGCACAACACCAGGCTAACCAGGCCGCTGTGGCAGCACAAGCTGCAGCTGCAGCCATGGTAAGTGACAATCAAGTGACCTTTTACAAATTAAAAAAATACATATTTTATATAGTTTGATGTAAGATGACCATGTATATTAGCAGCACATGTCTAGATAAAATCCCATGATTATAATATCACTAAATAGACATTATATAATCTCTCAGGAGTCACAAGATCCATTCACTTTTAGTGGTTAAAAAAAAATCATTGCTCAGTAGAGTATAACTTAAAGCACTATTTCCTTTAAGCAAGAGTATGCAAATCATTGCTTTTAAGACCACAGTGGCAGATGTCTAAGCAAAGACAAATTCTTTCTTCAGTTTAAATGCTTTAATAATTGAGTATTTTCTTTTTATTTGTGCCTCTTGCGATTTTTTGCAGAATCCTAAGGTAATTTTCTTGAATTAGAATTAACATAATCAGAATATACATAGTAAAAGGCAGTGGATTTCCATTTGCCTATGTACTGATAAAAATTGTGAATAACTGTCATTGTGTGATCTTGCAAAGTACAGTAGTACTTAAATATTAATAAAGAGGCCAAACTGTTTGTATTGCTTTAAAGGCCACTTACATTCAATCCAAATAAAGCATTTTATATTTACTTTAGCTATCTGTACGCTAGTAAACAATTACATGTTATCACAAAATCAGCTTGTACAGGTTAAAAAAAATGTTCTTTAAATAAGTAGATTTTTTGTGTTTCCAACAATGTTACATAAATGATGCAGGTTTAAATGTATACTTTTTATGTTAACATGCATTTATTTAAATCAATTAATGTTTTATAACAGAGGTAATTTTCAATTTATTATAATTAGCAATTTGTGCACTTTTAAATTTTTTTTATTATTATTTATTTTTTTGGTTAGCGATGGTGTGATTAAAATGTGTGCATATTGGTAATAAATACTTTGTCAACCCAGGTTTTAACTTATATGCAGTCATCCTGGGTTCTGCATCTACACCTTGCTGGTTTAAAAGTTTGAACTAAGCATCCACTTCCCTTGGTCTTAGACCTGGTTATAGCAGAAAGTGTGAGATTTAACGGTTAAAAATAAAAAAGTGTCTTGAAATGCAAAACTGCGCAGTATGTATTGATGGGAGCTGCACAATGAGAGCCTTTACCTTTCTGGTGTATATTGGTTTTAACGTTTAAAGGAAGCTATACGGTAATCTGGTAGGGATTAGTGTCATTATATTGGGTGAAGTATGTTTGAAAATATATTGACAATAGTTATTCAGTATTCATTTTCAGATTAAAGTTGTATGTTGTAGCATAGTGTGTGTGTGTATAAATCCACTTCTTTTAACAATAATCTTTATTTGACATAGTGCCTGTCAAAGAGTGCATCATCAAAAGTTGATTTTTGATTTATTGTATTTTTCACTTTGGTATTATGTATTTTTTACACCACCAGTAATTTGATGCCTGATTAAAAGTGGATCATACAAATACATGTATTCATGCCAGTGTAACCATTTGCGCCAGTTGGGTTGAGAAGGATTTATTTGTACCCCTGTGGTTTTGTCTCCCATTTGCCACACATTTATATATTTGGTAGCCATATACATTTTTTAACAAATGCTTTTTTAGAACTACATGATTGCCTGTGCTACCCCTAATATATAGTTTGCTTAAAATAAAAAGTGAACCCTGAAAAAAGAACAACTAGCCATTTATAATAACATAAGTAGTTATATTATCAGATTTGTATTATATGATTTGGCCTTTTGTTTGTGGACACTACAGTATACAAAACTTGTTGAACATCCTATTTTAACACCATGGGCATTAACACTATAATTACCAAAGCCTACGAAAAACTCGTAAATCCGTCCCACCTTAAATCCCTTCGCACCTCTCCGTCAGCGTCCTTTGTCTTGTAAATGTGTCAATAAGCAGCAAGCAGCCTGCTCTCACATCCCCCCACCGCAACACAAAGTTTTCTCAGCTCAAGTCTGTTTACCTGCGTGACAGTTGCGTAGAGTTGTATAGACTAGAGTAAATACTGTATCGTTATTTGGAACATATTCATTTCATGTGTGTTCCGTGTCTACAACAATCTATGTAAACACATTGTTAAAACAGAAATGTTTTTCATGTTTTAGTTATAATTGACAAAATGTAGACATGAAGTGTATAATGTGTGATGCCTGAAGTCCAAATATCAAAGAAACACTTTCACAAAAGGTACAAGTATAACAAAACTTTTTCTGCAGTTATATTCTTGAATAAAAGAACCCACATTAGGGTGCGAAATTCACACGTCCTCACTACGACTGCCTTGGTGGTGTAATGGTAAGAACTGCCGACTGCTAATCAAAAGGTCACAAGTTCAACTCCAAACGACTCCATTTTGAGAAGTGAACTGCTCTTATTCTTACTATTTTAGAATAAAAACATGCCTTCGATTTGAGTCTGTAACAGCTGGTGTAAATGTATGGTACAGTGGAACCTTGGGTCACGACCGTAATTTGCTCCAAAACTCTGGTCGTGGTGTAAATGTATGGTACAGTGGAACCTTGGGTCACGATCGTAATTTGCTCCAAAACTCTGGTCGCAACCCGATTTGGTCATGACCCGAAGTAATTTCCCCCATAGGATTGTAAGTAAATATAATTATTCCGTTCTGGACCGTACAAACTGTATGTAAATATATATTTTTTAAGATTTTTAAGCACAAAAATAGTTAATTATACCATAGAATGCACAGTGTAATAGTAAACTAAATATAAAAACATTGAATAACACTGAGAAAACCTTGAACAGAGAAAACTAACATTGTAAGAGTTTACGCTATATAGCCTTATGAACCGCACTCTGTAAACACTTTTTTTAATGAGTTTTAAGCACAGGGAAAAAAATGAATATTTGAAAAATCCGTAATTTATACAAAAACTAACCATAAACAACCAAGAAAACTAACCTTGCATGAGTCGAGTTCTGGCATGAAGGAAGTGAGGAGGAACTGGGTAAAGAGGAGATTAGTTTTGAGGTAAAGTCTGTGAAGAGGCGGGTTCGCTGCATGCTCCCATCTCGCTTCTGGGAGCCCTTAAACCCGTCACCATCGGTAATGTTACCGATGAGCACAAAAGTGAGGCACTACAATGGAGCAGTCGGATGGTGCAAAAAGTGCCAAGTCCTTTTATTAAAATCAACAAAACAACAATCAAAAACAAAGTCCAAATTAAATAAAGTGCAGTACTTTCAAAATCCTTCAATAAATAAATGAATCCATAAAACCAGAAGTGAAGTGGAGGTTAAAATCAAATAGGAAAAAGCCTTCATTAAATACAACGAGATTAAAACAATGCTCGAAGCAGTCTCTTTAAAAACAAACCCAGTGCATTCTTTAACTGCCTTCTCAGCCTTACTGCCTTCTTTAACTGCCTTCTCGCACTCTTTCTCTCTCTCTCGTTCGCTCGCTGCACAGGGAGAGACTGAACACATGCGGAAATCATCGGCGCATACGAACCGGAAGGGAAACTGGCTTGTTCGCCACCCGAGTGTGTGTTCGTGAACAGATGCAAAAGTTTGGTGAACTTTTTGGTCGTAGCCCGATTTGTACGTGGTCCGAGACGTTCGTGACCCAAGGTTCCACTGTACTTGTAAAGGTACACTCCCACTGATCTGACACTGCTGTTTTTACATATAGATGTGCTATAGCAGAGGTGAACTTAGATGATGATGAGGGTTCTACATCGGAGAAAGAATGCACGTCGCGATTTTGCCGTCACTGTGCTTTTTATATGTACACGGGAAATTCTGCAGTCTACTTGCGACTTTATGCTGTAGGAAGATAAGTAAATAAATCAAGGCAAATAGGTAAATAACATTCGATCTGGCTTTTATATAGAAAGTGCAGCGACGACAGCTTCCACTTACAGCTATAGACTCTTCAGTACGCGAGAGACTCTCCACTCTAGTGTTTAGATCTAGACGGTGTATGTGCCCAAAAAAGAAGTCTGACTGCATTCTCGTACCATTGCTCGCATACTGAAGTGTCAGCATTCACTTTTTGTGGCATTACACATGTACTTCTTGAGCATGCCCGTGTCAGTCAAACACAGGATACTCTGCAGTCTACTTGTGTCCTTACGCTGTAGGAAGTAAGTAAATAAATCAAAGTAAATAGGTAAATAACATTCGATACGGGGGAGTGTGAACGTAACTGGGAGAATAAAACTGAATTTAAAAAAAAAAACGCTAACCTTTATAAGTACCATACATTTACACCGGCTATTACAAACTCAAACCAAATGTATGTTTTTATTCTAAAATAGTAAGAATAAGAGCAGTTCACTTCTCAAAATGGAGTCGTGCGGGATTGAACTCGTGACATTTTGATTAGCAGTCAGCAGTTCTTACTATTATGCCACCAAAGCAGTCGGGTTAAAGGCTTGTCAATGTCTTTTTCTGCAATTGTATTCTTAAATAAAAGCACACTTGTTTTGTTATACTTGTACCTTTTGTGAAAGTGTTTAATTGATATTTGGACTTCAGGCTTCACACACTGTAGCAGCTGTTACAGACTCAAATCGAAGGTATGTTTTTATTCTAAAATAGTAAGAACAGTTCACTTCTCAAAATGGAGTTGTTTGGAGTCGAACTTGTGACCTTTTGATTAGCATTCGGCAGTTCTTACCATTACACCACCAAAGCAGTTGTAGTGAGGACGTGTGAATTTCGCACCCTAACATGGGTTCTTTTAATCAAGAATATAACTGCAGAAAAAGCGCACTTGTTTTGTAATACTTGTACCTTTTGTGAAAGTGTTTCTTTGATATTTGGACTTCAGGCTTCACACATTATACGCTTCATTTCTACATTTTGTCAATTATTGCTAAAACATGAAAACGTTTGTGTTTTAATAGTGTGTTTACATAGATTGTTTTAGACACGGAACACACACGAAATGCATGTGTTCCAAATAAAGATATAGTATTTACTCTAGTCTATACAACTCTAAGCAACTGTCAAGCAGATTAACAGACTTGAGTTGAGAAAACTGTGTTGTGGTGGGGGACTGTGAGAGCAGGCTGCTTGCTTCTTATTGACTCATTTAAAAGACAAAAGATGCTGACGGAGAGGTGTGAAGGGATTTAAGGTGGGATGGAGTTTTTTCATAGGCTTTAGGAATTAATCCTAAACCCCCATCCCAAGATTAATGCCTATTAAAGTATTTAGTCATCTGGTAAGTCTTTCCACAATATTTTGGAAAGTGTCTGTGGGAGTTTGTGCCCATTGAGCCAGAAGAGCATTCTTGAAATCAAGTACTGATGCTGACCAAGAAGACCAGACTTGAAATCAGCTTGGAATGAATTCATTCCAAAGGTGTTCAGTAGGGTTAAAGTCAGGCCTTTGTGCAGGCCACTCGAGTTCCTCCTTACCAAATACGTCAAGCCATGTCATTATGATCATGGCTTTGTGCACAGGTGTCCCAAACTGTTGCCCCAAAGTTGGAAGCACACAGTTGTCTAAAATGTCGTTGTATCCCACAGCTGCAAAATTCAAATGACAGTGTGCTTTACACCAATCCAAGCAACAATTAGTATTGGACGTAGTGACCTTATGCTTCCACTTAACAATAATAGCACTTACAGTTGACCAGGGCAGATCTAACAGAGCATAAATTTCACATGACTTGTGGCAAAGGGTGCATCCTATTCCTGTAACAGTGCCACATTTTGAAGTTACTGAGTTCTTGTATTCCTATTCTAATGCCAATGTTTGTCAAAGGAGATTGTTTGGTTATGTGCTTTATTTTATGTGCCTCTTAACAATGGATTTGGCTGAAACCCTTGAAAACAATAATTTGGAGGATGTCCACATACTTTTGTCAATATAAGATATGTTGTGAAACAGAGTACGATCTTAAGTTTACTATACTTAACACTAGAATTACCAGAGCCAACGAAAAAACTTGTAAATCCAGCCCAATTTAAATCACTTCGTACCTCTCCATCAGCCTCTTTTGTCTTCTAAATGTGTTGATAAGCCCAAGCAGCAAGCAACCTGCTATACGATCCCCCCACTGCCTCAGAACAGGCAAGAAGTTCTCCCAGTTCCTGCCTTAATTGATTATCTGGGAATGAGCTACCCAGATTTGTAAGGGGAAATAATTTGATGTGTGTTTTGTGTCTACAACAATCTATGTGAACACATCATTAAAACAGAAATGTTTTTCATGTTTTAGTAATAAATGACAAAATGTAGAAATGAACTGTGTAATGTGTGAAGGCGGATGGCCAAATATCAAATAAACACTTTCACAAAAGGTGCAAGTACAATCTGACAGCTTCCGTGGTGCTGTGGTTGGAACTTCCGACTTATAAACCTGAGGTAGTGCGTTTGAAACCATCGCCCTCACAAATTTACCATTTTGAGTAGTGAGCTGCTCTTATTGTTAATATTATACAATAAAAACATACATTTGATTTGTGTCTGTAACAGCTGGTGTAAATTTATAGGACTTGTAAAAATTAGCGTTTTTTTTTTTTTTTTTTTTCCACTTCTATTCTCTTAGTCACAATCACAATACAACACTACCCCCGCCTTACAATTTTTGTCAGTGCGGCTTTGACATCATGGACCATAAGGTGCATACTAATTCAGCGTGTGCAGGAACACTCAAAAAAACTGAATAAAAAAAAAATCAAGTGACGGTGAGATACGAAGAAGGCAGATTCACTAGTGTTTGTGTTTCAGCTTTTATCCATCCAGGTCAGAGAATGTCCAGTTCCATTGTGTCAAAACACCACTCACATCTACAGTTATTCCCAGTTTCAAATAAAAACTAATAGCTCCAGATCCCTGGGTGGGCGGTAGTATATATCGTGATCGTGACTGAGAGAATAAAAGTGGGAAAAAAAAATGCTTAACTTTTACGAGTACTATAAATGTACACTGGCTGTTACAGACACAAACCAAATGTATGTGTTTATTGTATAATATTAACAATAAGAGCAGCTCACTATTGAAAATGGTAAATACAGGAGGCAGTCAGGATCGAACTGGGGGACTCTTTACTACAAGTCAGTAATTCTTACCTCTATGCCACGGAAGCTGTTGTATCATCCTTGAACCTTTTGTGAAAGTGTTTATTTGATCTTTGGACTTCAGGCTTCATACATTATATAGTTTATGCCTACATTTTGTCATTTATTACTAAAATAAGAAAAAGGTTTCCGTTTTAACAATGTGTTTGCACGGATTATTGTAGAAACAGAGCACACATGAAATGCATGTGTTCCAAATAACAATCTATTTTTTCCACTCTAAAACTCTAGCACTTCACTCTCAGATAATCAAGGCATGAGCTTGGAGAACTTTGTACACGCTCTGCTACGGTGGGGGAATGGAATATAGGCTGCTTGTCTTTATCGGCACATTTACAGGACAAAAGACCCTGACGGAGAGGTGCGAAGGGCTTTAAGGTGGGCCGGATTTACAAGTTTTTTTGTAGGCTTTGGTAATTCTAGTGTTAAATATTAATGCATTACAGATGTTCACCAGTGCATTTTGCTTGTGAGCAAAATGACAACATGGTAACAGAGCAGGAGCCAGTCCTTGCATCACTGGGCAGAAACCACCAGAAGTGAGAAATATATTGCAAGACATACTTATGTTTAAAAACTACATTATCAGTTAAATTAGCAGCATGTTCTTTAAGAGATTATATGGAATTTTACACAGATAGTTCCATTAGCTTCTTTATGGTCAGTTACAGAACACGTAAAATATTAGGTTTAATTAAGTTACTTTTTAAAAATAGTGTTTACAGTTAAATTCAACCAATGGGTAATATAATCATTGTAAAAAGCATCCTTCTGAAATGCAGATTCATATGAAAGCATGCTGTAAAATGTCCAATTTTCACATCTGCACTGATAACTTTATCATCTGGATTGAATTAGTGAGTGTACAGAATATACTTTTTTTCTTTGTACTGCTAAGCAACAACATGAGTCAGCTTATTTATACTAAAGCCATCGACCCTTTTCTAAACATATGCAGTTTCAATATGTGCATCTAAATCTTTTTGTTAATGAATACTTTTGAAATATTGCTTGTTTAATTTTAAGGGAAATTATTATCAAAAGTAAATGCAATTTTGCAATAATTTCTATACATCTTACGTGAGGATTAATGTGTAAATGGGAACCTTTATACTGTACTCTTTCAAATCTAAGTGTGCCTTTTAATATTTGCTTTGGAAAAGAGAATGTTTTTAGCAAGACTTAATACTGTAAAAAAAAAAAAAATCGAAAGTTAGCATCAGTAGGCTTTGCGCACTAGGAACCAAGTCACCTGAACAATTCTATAACATTTCAGCAACTATTTAATGCTCTGATGCTGATCTTTCTGATCATAAAATATCTAATTACGGTAGCAATTGACAAGAACAATTCACAATTAATTGCAGAATTGTGGTATTTGAGGGTTCTTCTCTAGTGCCTCCGTCTCTTGCATTATTTGCCACAAAAACTAATCAGCACATCATCATCTCATAACAGGCTTAAGTTTCAAGTCTGGCATTTTTCCATCCATCCGTTTTAGTTCTAGACCATCCTCAAGAAATTGTGACACACAGATACACACCCATTATTTAGATATCAATGTTTTCTGTGTCAGGGGACCCTAAAACGTCGAGATCTGTCGAAAAACGGAGATTGAAATTTTTGATGAATCTAGAGCTTTCACACCTTTCCTATGGACAATAGGTTATGGTCGGGGAGGGCATAAAGCAAAAAGATAAAATAAATGTTGTAGATGTAAAAAATATCTATTCTGATTGTAATGAACCTTTTTTTTCCTAATCCAAAAAGACTATACCTATGTGACGAGCTCATACTTTTATGCTGTTTGCCTAACTTAGTGTTCTGACAAATGAAAAGTAAAAAAAAAAAAATCATACAAGCAGAAACAAAACTCCATTAAGTTACTAGACATGCATTAATTGACCCAGTGTGGGTGACCTAATAACTGTATGGCAGACTGTGATAATGAAGAAACTGAAAATCGTCATAATCGTTATAAAAGACACCCTTTATATGCAGGACTTATCTTCAGCAAGTCATGGAAGTTAACTACCTTAAAATATACACATACTGCTCTAGAAATTCCTTTCTTCCTGTTGACATATGGCTTTTTCCTTACACATATCAGAGGTAGTAAGTTTTAGGGATATAGCATGGTAAGAAAAACCTCTTTTTTAAAATTGTTAGATGTAGATATCAAAGTATTGTTTTAATTGATGTGAATGTTTCAGAATTTTAGCGTGATCTGCAGTTTGTTAATTCTAATATGATTTTTGTTCTGGTTTATTTGAATGCAGATTGGTAGATAGATAGATACAACTTTATTTGTGCCTGGGGGAATTTGGCTTTTTACATAAGCTTTTCAAATAAATAAATACATACAGTACATGTATACATACATACATACATACATAAATATACACCCACACTATGTTCTCAACACACACCAGAATGACAAAAAAGTAAGAAAATTAAAAAGAAAGAAAACATCTGGCTTGACTGTCACAGTGAGGCTTTATGCAGGCATGTTGTTGTTGGTATGAAGGAACACCAGAAGCATTTCTTGACACACTTCTGCTGAATGATTCGTTGGCTGAGAGTACTCAGTGTTACTTTGTCAAAAAGAGAAAGTACAGCATTCCTCATAATGGCACGCAGTTTTGTTTTAATTGTCTCCTTTGCTACTACCTCCAGGAGGACCAGAGTGTATTCCATAACTGAGCTTGCCTTTTAAAAATTAGCTTGCTGATTTGGCGGGCCTCTCTTGCACTGATTTTACCAGCGCATTATACCACAGCATAGAAAATTGCACTGGCCATCACAGCGTTGTAGAAGATGTGAAGGAAGTCACTTCCCACATTGAAGAAACACAGACTTTTAAGGAAAATGACCCTGCTCTGCCCTTTTTATATAGTTCCTGTGTTCTGAGACCAGTCCAACCTGTCATTAATGTGGACCCCCAAGTACTCGTAGGAGTGAACAACCTCTCCATCCACTTCCTGAGTAGTGACTAGACATAGAGGTTCATAGAGGACTGGCAAAAGTCAATAACTAGTTCCTTGGTTTTGCTGATATTAAAATGAAGACAATTCTCTTTGCACCAAGAAACAAAGTTGTCCACCTGACTCCTATATTCTTTTTCATCTCCTTTATTAATACACCCCATAAGTTCAGAAACCCCTGAGAATTTCTGCTGAGCAGGTCAATTTCATGTTTTCTCACTTTGAATTCAAAGCTTAAGAATATATTTTGTCTGTAGATGATAATTTTCTGAAAATATGTTTATTATGTTTGCAGCAATTTGGTTTAGGATTAATTCCATATTAACACTAGAATTACCAACGCCTACGAAAAAACTCCGTCCCACCTTAAATCCCTTCACACCTGTCCGTCAGCACCTTTTGTCTTTTAAATGACTCAATAAGCAGCAAGAAGCCTGCTCTCACATTCCCCCACCGCGACACAAAGTTTTCTCAACTCAAGTCTGTTAATCTGCGTGACAGTTGCTTAGAGTTGTATAGACTAGAGTAAATACTGTATCTTTATTTGGAACACATGCATTTCTTGTGTGTTCCGTGTTTACAACAATCTATGTAAAAAAGATGTATTTTTGTAAATGCTCTAATACTGAAACTAGTACTGTGTAAATGTTTTTAGTTAAGTGTCTAATCTTCATATTTGTGGATAGAAATATCTGTATACAAGTCTCTAAAGTTCTTAATGTCATGTGCTTTTCATCTTTTGAATTTTGCACATTCTAAACACTATTGTCTCCACAGATACCAGATATTTAATGAATATTAAACCATTGAATTTTTGCTGTATTTGTGACAGTTTATGAATGTTTGCACACACACTGTAATATGTATATGGAACAATTTGTGTCAGAACTTAATTTCCATAGCTAGCTTTGAATATTGAGTTTACTGTTACCCAACTCATCTAAAGTGCATGCATTCACTGCTGTATAATAAAATCTAAATTACATAGAGCCATGCCTCCTTCAACTTTTTTTGGAATTACTTTTTATATACTGAGAATATCATTAGAATTTAAGATATTCATTTTAGTATGTTTATTCTCCCCTGCTAATGGATGGTAAGGCCAGGTAGTAAGATTTTGCCTAATTGACATGCGCCAGATTATTAGAGTTTACTATTTTTAAGGTAGTATGTTTTTGTGACCCCTAGATGTGTGAACTGATACAAAATAGTTAAAGGAAAATGTATTTGTTGAAACATAATTGGAAATAATATACTGTTACTCAGATTAATCTTAAATGCTTATAAAACTCATCCATTTCTGGTTCAGTTTTATTAAGCACCATATTGCCAGCATAAAGAAATAATTTTTTTGTTAGATCTATCATTTAATATTCCCTGAAACTCCAAGTGATTTCGAAACTAAATCGGAAATTGCTTGACCTGCACTGATGAAAAAAGTTAATGAACAGGGCAGCATGACAAGGTTCTACATTATAAAGCAAAATAAGTTGAATATATTATACAAACCAAGGCTTCTGGTTTTGTGTATAATAATTGTATCCTTGCATCTATACTGGGTCCAGTACCAATCTTGTGTAACCTGACAGAGAAGTGTTCGTATTCAACCCTAACAAACATTTTTTCTGCTATTAGGTGTAAATGATGCTCGTTTACATTGAACAGGCTTTGTATGTTCAAAAATTAATTTGTATATAGTGGATTCTAATTTTCCCTCTCTGTTTTGCAAATGAGTAATAATGAAAGGTAATGTTTATTTGGTTCCATTAGCAGCAATCTTGTACATGATGGTGACATTAGTGTTTACAAGGCAAATGAGTCTTTATGATTCAAAATGTAAATTTTTTTTTGTTTGTTTTTTATGTTATTTAAATGTTTTTCTTAAGAAAGACTGATAATACCTGACATATTATGGCAGGTAAAGAATTTTCTTCTGTTTCTTTGAAGAGCATAGTCAAAATACACAAATCTCAAAGCTGCCAGCAAAATACTTGAAAATTGAGAAAAATAGTAGCTACCATAGGTTATATTTACTGCTCACTACAGTGGCAAATTAAATATAGCAGAAAATAAACCCATGCAGTACCCAAAGCATTGTGCCTGTCATTGAAGCTAAGGATCATATGATGATTATAAAAAATTCTGCATTTGCATGACTATGACTAACTAAAAATGCTGAAAGCTTTTAATATTCTGTCAGTGTTTTTGCTATCGTGCTTCTTTGTTTTTTAGTGAAATGCAGGAACAGTACCCTGGGACTGACATATTATATTAGGGTGGCAAGCCTTACTTTTAAAAATGAAATCTAGAGATTATATTCAGTTTACAAAGTGATCACAGCCTATGCTGTGGTCCTGGAATGGAGACTCCATCCGATAGCTGAATCGTATAATGAGTAGAAACAATGTGGATTCTTTCCTGCCCATGTAACACTGGTCCAACTCTTTATCCTTGCACAGACATGAGAGTTTACCAATCCAGTCTACATGTACTTTTTGGAATTATGACCATGTAGTCCTTGGTAACTTATAAAAGTTGTTACAAGTGCATGGGCTTGTCAGGCCATTGATGTGTGCCATATTGTCCCTGTGTTTACAGAAAACGAGTTTTGTGATTAAGTCTAGACCTTTCAGTGTGAGCATTGGACTTCTCTGGGGTATGTTTTTTCTTCTATATTGTTTACAATTTTTATGGACAGGATATGAAGGTGCAGTTAAGGTTTGGAAGGTGTCCAATTTCAAAACCAAATAGTTCATTCTCTTGTTTGCATATTATGTTGTGTTTAGAGTAGGACAACTCCTTCTGTAGATTAATATTAGCATGTTGAGGTAGTTTGGGTTATTAGGATGCCATTTGGGAGTCTAAAATAGGATGTGTACAAACCATGGCAGTCTGGCAGAAGATTGAGTGGTTGACCTATACTTTCATACTAGATAAGCACAGTAATCTAAGCCACCCATGCAGCTTTTGATGCTTTTGACATTAATCTTATATCATAATCTAAACAGTAGTGTCCATGTGTTCTAGCAGTTTTACAGTTATAATGTTAATGGAGTTGTCATTATTCTTATGTAAAAATAATGGAATTTGCTCTGTTTTACTTTGTTTAACCTCATTTGTTTGTGTACTTGGGGGATTGATTTCAGGAACCCCGCAGACACCGAAATCAGCTTATGCCGACATTCTCATAAAAGGAAATATAACTTTATATGTTCTTCTTAGATTCAGTCAGGACTAACAGATAATGGGTCTTTAAGGTATTCAAGTAGAAAATAAAACCACAGCCATTGTTATAGCAATGTTTGATGTTAACTAAACTAAATAAAACATGTCTTGTATGCAGAGCACCAAGGTTATTCTAGTTTTGCCTTTTTATATTAGTTTTTATTTCTATATTTTTTTTAGTTTTCCTTCATCATGTATTTTTAATATTAATTTAGTTTTTATTTCACAAAGACAGTTTTAGTTTTATTAATTATTACTGCATGGAGCTACTGTGGAGTTTAGTGTTACAATCAGACAGAACCGTACACTTAACAGATTTGGATATAATACAAGTTTAATGTTAGTGGAAGCTTACTACATTACATGGTTTACTATCTGGTTTTGTTTTTGTTTGATAAAAACAAACATAATCAAAACCAGATACTGAATATGAACAATTTTATAGAATTTTATAATCTTTAAAATATTGTTTTCTATTCAACTTGCGCTAAATAAATGTATGCTGACTGTTGGCACTTTTTATCTTTTCCTTTTATTGCCCAGTATGGGCCAATTTATAATGAAATTTATGTGAATTTTAAGATTTAAGGGTTTTTTACTTTAAATGTCTACAACACACAACATTTCCTGCTCCTTAACAATGTGCTTAAAATTAAAGCCTTCAATATGGAAATCAAAAATTTCCCATACTGTTCTTTGTTTTTTTCTACCAACTATATTGATCTCTGATTCCATCTCAGGCACATACAATTTATGAACAGAATTTTGCCACCTGCATGCCTGAAAGGATATCAAAAATCAGAAAACAGATTCTACTATGTTCTGACAGGTGTGATCTTGAAAATCATGGGGGCTTAGGAAGAACAGGACTCTTAGGCTTGAATCAGTGTGCAGAACCCACCTAGCTGTATTGAGGGAAACAAAGAAAAGCAAGCATGTTGTGTGAAGGTTAGAGGCAGTGAGACATGCATAGCCCATGCATAAGAACAGTAAACCCTTAATGAGCAGAGCAAGAGCAGGTAATAGGAGTATAGATGGGCATAAAATGTTAGAGCGAGCATCTGAGATTAAGAGCAATATATACATTATCTAAACCTGTTTATCCAGAGCAGGATGTCAATAAACCTGGAGCCTACCCCAGCAGTTTTGGATGCAAGGCAGGGTAAATCCCTGGTATGCAATAGTTATGATATGGCTGATGTTAAGAACAAAAATCAAAAAGAATATGATATTTCTATTTTGAGAGAGAAAAACTGAAAAAAGGGGGACAAATATTTTAAAACATAATTCTGCTGCTGGATTTTTTCACAATATCGAAAACAATATTTTGAGCTGTGAATATAAACTGAAAAAAATAATACATATGTAATAAATACAAAAACACATTAGTATGTTTAGTTTTTCACCAGTTGACAGACTCTCTTAAACCTACCTACCTGTAGTTGAGTGGAGACATTTCCAACTCGGGAAGTTTACAAAGTTTGTGTCGCTTTGTTGTTAAATGACCTTTTTAAAGCAAAAGTGATCGGTCAGCAACAATCTTATATGATGACCTAGCCAGTCTCTCGATCAGTGACATTTTATTTTCAAAACGATTTCTCCTGTGCAAAGTGGCAGGTGAATTATTTTCAACAAAATGCAGGCACCTGAGAAATAAACTGGAACATTAGTCACTCGTGATTTTTTTCTGTTTTGTTGACCAGCACATTCAGATTTCAGGTGTTTGAATTACATCTTGATACACAACAAGCACAAAGAAAGTCGGCACAGTAAATCGCTTTCTATTTCACATGCTTTGTGCATCCGTATTAAGCTCCCTCTGTCACCACAAATGCTGTGTGAAGACCCGCCCTCCGTCACCAGCCGTCGTTCACTGAGAATATATGCGGGCCGCTCGTGGTGGATGACATTCAGTTTTAGAGTTAAAAGTTACAAGGATTAAAAGACTAACGGCAAGAATATTCATTCAAAAACTAAAACTAAAAATATTTTTGATAAATTTTAACTTTATTTCAGTTAGTCTTTCCATCTACTTTAATAGTTTAGTTTTAGTTTTTCATTTTGGTTTTGTTAATTATTTTATTTCAGTTTATGAAAATGTTTTTCAATAATAGTTTTCATTAACTAAACTAACCTTGCAGGGTACAGTGAAATACTTATTTGTGCGTGTGCTAATTAACATGCAACATATATTATTGAGGAGCAGATATTTTATTAATATTCAAGAATATTTTATTTTAGTGAAAAAGAATGAACTTAAAAACATATGTTAAAGCTAGTCTATTTGCACACTGGTGTTAATTTATTTTGCAGATTTTTGATTTATGAATGTCTAATGATAAATAACACTAAAGATAGAGTGCATTTTTCTTATGAAAGTTTAATAACTTTGGAATATAATATCATGAAGTGTATTGTCTCATGCCTCTTCATTGGTATTGAATGGTAGTAAAAATTACTGAACAACAAAAGTGATGCACTTTTACATGGAGGTGGGATGTTCTTCACTTATCAATAGTGATAATTTCTGTGCACTCTGGCTTACTCTTACAACACATATGTTGTTTAGTTTAATAGTTGATTGTAAGCTGTCCCAGTTAAATTTATCACACAATGCTACTATATACAGTTACAGCATATTGTCTTATAAAAGAAACTCGGTCTGACACATTAGCTCTGTCCATTGGTAATGTGGCATCTCAAGTTATTTATATGGCCATACACCTATAGAGCTCCCGCTGTTACATAAAGTGACAAACCTTTGTGTCTTGTGAAAGTTACAGAATGGAATAACAACCTCAGTGCATTCATTAAAATTTGTCATGACTTAATGTTGCACTGCCCATACATGAAGTGTCCTTTTTGCACCATTTATTAGTCAGTTGATTTCAGTTTTCATACAAACATAATAAGGGTTGATTTCTGGCTTATGCCTAGCAAAGGTTAAGAAAAGATCACTTTGTGCCAACCATAATGTACACACTGTAGAGGACTTTACAAATTTATTGTGCAAGTGATGGAATAAAATACAGTAAAAGAGATAAAATGTTTTTTCTAAAAGGAACTATTTGAAGTATGTAGTTTCCCAGCCTACTTCCTCATTAAATTTTAATGTCACTCTTAGATATATTGCCTACTATTTTATGTACGTGATGAGGCATCACAAAGTATTTTACAGATTAAGCAGGATCACTGTACGACAGTTATTATCAGTCTTCACCATGTTTTATTAACATTGAGTTTATATTAATAATCTAAAACAGCTATTAAAACTGTTATTTTGGACAATCTAGGTGAAATAGGATGGATGAGCTTATTGGGCTGAATGGCCTGTTCTCATCACCATTTTTGTAATGCTGTAATGTACGTATGCCAAGAAGACATATCTCTGAATTATCATTTTTGTAGATTTCCTAGCAATTCTATATTTAATGCACATCTTTTATATTATTTGTCAAGAAATCTTGTATATAAATGACAACATTCCCTGCAGTAAGAGAGGAGAAATATTAAAGATCTAATCCATTCATAACTCCATTTATAGACCTATTTTCCTAGATTAAATTTCTGTGAACATCGCATATTTCTTTTATATACCTTATCTAGCTGTGTTACCCAGCCTTACCAAGTTCATGGGCCCAAGTTATAGTGTCATTGGTTGATCTGATATACTAAGTACTCTTGTGTGTACCATATGTGTATTTTTTTAACAGGCTAATATTATTAGTTCACTTGAGCTGCATACTGTTAAACATGCTACATAGAGTCCTTGGTAGTGCTGGTGGGAAAGATTGCAGCTGAACTCCTTATTAAAGCAGTATTCGGTAATGTTACAAAGGTGATTTAAATTTGGTTCATTCAAAGCTAAAACTGCTAAAAATCTCGAATCTCCATTAGCATTAATGCCTAAAATTGGTACTGCTCCAGTATACAGTGCACTTGAACAAATAACTACTAGCAAGAAAAACTAAAGCTACTAAATACTTTTACTCACTCAAAAGCACCGTCATGTTCTCTTTTTGTCACTTTCCGAAAAACAGCATCTCCATCAGCTATAGGAAAAAAAATCACACTTCATTGTGTTCAATCATGGCTTGGCTACATCGATTTTTGTTCATGTCCACTTTTTTTTTGTTTTATGCTTTTAAAAATACATAATGCTGATCGTTGATTGGTATTGCAAACTTAATGATGATATGCAGGTGAAGAACAATGTTGACTTTTTCAAAATTGCAAGGCTCTGCACTAGTAATAAAATAAAATTGTAGTTTGATCAGTGATTTCAGATTTGGACACCACCAAAGTCCACAGAAGTGATTGACAACAATATTTCAACCAAAGGACCCCCCATGTTCTCTGTGCATCATCAAGGATCTTAAAAAGATAAAACTGGGTCTCAAAGCCACAAAGTGTGTTTAATACTGCTCTCTATTCCAGCAACACAATAAATTTGTTATCCCAAAGTGGTTAAAGAAAAAAATGTAGCAGTTGCTACCTTTGATGACATGCCTGTTTTGTTGATGCTCTTTTTAAACTTTGTGAAAGCTGATGGAATCATTTGTAACATCACACTTGCTGAACTGAAATGTAGTCCCCACTTTGGTATTTGCACAAGGTTGCAGATTGTAATACCTTTCTTTCAGGATAAGTTGAGGCAAATATGGTGTACAATTGTAGCCACAGTCGCAAACACTTGCTAAATGCGCCTTCAGGGAGCTTCGTTGAACTTTCCTCCTTTCACTTCACTTCTGCAGATGGTCATCATTTGCATTTCTCTATGCGATTGCTGTCAGCACCACAATGAAAAGGGAGAAGTGGTGCAATAGAATTTCCCACAATGCCAGAGCATTGTTAATGACAAATATCAACAAAGAAAAAAACATGTTTCAGCTAATTTTGTTCTTTCTACAAATCACCAATTTTTAATCAAATACATCAAGGCATTTGTGAGATTTTCAGATATTTAGTTTTTTTATTGTTTTTTTTTTTCAACCCCTAAATATTGATATATGGTAATTTCCTTTCTTAGAGAATACGTACTGTCCTATATGTACCATCATTCCAAATTTTAGATTTTTAGCTGAAAAGGAAAGTGTTCTTGTTGCTAATATATATGAGTGTATGTATGTATGTATAAATATATACACAAAATACAATACAATCAGTTTTGTGTTGGATTCTTCTGTATTATTGCCAGAATCTTAACTGTGGAATGTGTGTATATAAGGAAGGTTTAAAATTATTTTAGTGAGGCTAGTGGCATTTTTTTTTGTCGTCAACATTGAATAAAGCAAATGTGACGTAATTTTATATTTTGTTTCTTCATTTTTTTCTCTGCTTAATGAGCAAATTGTAAGTTTTGAAATGTTTCTTCTTTACAATATCATGTTTTAAAAAATTATTTTTAAACAGTATTACAGTCTAACAAGATGATATTTGGTATTATTAAATATTTAAATAATATTTAACATAAGAGTGCCTTTTTCATCATAAAGTAAACATCTTAAGAAAATAGGCCTGTCTTCCATATTTAATGATTCTTTCATAATTTTTCTATCAGTAATGTTATCAAATTATTGCTGAACTTTCATATCTGTCCTGCAGTGGATCAGCAAAAAGTTTTTAAACATTTCAGCGTGTGTAACTATATAAGTTACAATTAACAAATAATATCTCTATTTTCAGTGTGCATTAATCATTTAATCGATTCTCAACAAACTTCTGCAATCCCAGATTTTATTTAGTTTTTATACTGTATGTTACTCTCTCTTATGCTTTTAACAAGTATACATTAGATGCTTTTGGCTTTTGTACTAATTCTGAACATAGCAATATTTCTTTGGAAACAATTTTTTTTCTTTACGTGCATGCCTATTGTTTTGTATGTGGTATACTGCATTCAGATTTTGTTTTTGTTTTTGTTTTTTTTTTTTCCTTCTCACCTATCCACAATGCAATGCTGTCCCCATGATGCACCTCTGCTTGCTGTTTACCTGTATGTTAATACGCTTGAATCCCATTGGCCCACTGCCATCATGTGCTCGCTGCCTGCTATTTAAAGACTCAGTCGACTGCCAAAGCAATGAAGCGACCCCTCGAGGCAACTGTAGATCTGGTACTTTGTCCTTTCACCTTTTGCTTTGCATGTAGCTTTTAAATGTACTGTAGCAACTCACAGAATTTGTGTTTTTCTATTATTTTTATTTATTTATTTATTTTTGGAAAAGCATTCCTGTGTATGAAGTCATTTATCATCAGTTAATACTTAAAGAATATTCATCCTTTTACGTTAACAGCATTATGTCTTGTAGGACTTCCTGTTTATACCTATAATGTAAAAAAAAAAAAAGAGAAGCAAGATACTAATTTAAAGTGAAATGGTCTTGTGGTTGCAGTTTAATGTAAAGTGTTACTGTGATGGTAATTCATTCATTTCTTTGTTTAACTAAATATTTAAAGACTTAATTTAACATTTTCATGTGCAATTATAGTTATAATTACCAATATCTTAGACTGTAATTTAAATTCATATAATTTATACTTATAAGGCATACAAATAAAATTAATGATTAAGATTGTTCTACTTATTATTATACATTCCTGCTTCACAGGCATTTCCATCTAGTGTTCTGCAACCTCTACCAAAGAGACCAGCGCTTGAAAAAAGTAATGGTGCCAGCACCGTTTTTAACCCTAGTGTATTGCACTACCAACAGGCTCTAGCCAATGCACAATTACAACAGCCTACTGCATTCATACCTACAGGTATGTACCGATTATGTTTGCAAAATAAAAAAGTAATTACTAAACTTGACCTGTCTGTGAATAATTCTTGAAGTTACAGTTTGTAAGTTATTGAAGTGTAAAACATGTCCAGAACCACTTAAATTTCTTTAACGTATTTATGGTATGTTTTAAACTTTGCTGTTGATTTCACCAGTTTTAGGAATACAGATTTTTCTACTATTGTAAAGTGAAGAAAGTACACTTTATTTACTTTTAAATTCCATTTTTCTACTTTACATAACTTAAAACTAAACATTTAATTAAGGGGTCTAACTTTCTGGTTGTACTTCATTCTTATTGAGTTACCTGGTTTTAAAGTTTTGGATTATTATTACTTTTGTCTGATGCTGTAAAATTTCCTTTCATACCATTAATTTTGGCAGTATTAATAGAAAATAGATTGTTGTTACGAGTATTTGCCTTTTATTGAGTTTTCCATTCAGTGGCATTCTGCAGTACAGAAGATGAGGTTTATGATTTGATGATACAAATCCGCTTAAGTGTGTGACATGGCTCAGAATATGCTTTCTTTAAGCTGCTTGTAAACTTAAGTATTGTGGCCAGTGGTTCTCTCCCTTAGAACATAGTGAATTTGCATGTTTAAGCCTTTAACCTACTATTTCTTCCATGGATATTTTCATTTGAACTAAGCAATCATGCAGCACTGTCTTCTACAAAAGAAGACATTGCTGGGTTAGTGACAACCATAATCTAATTTTGAGTGTTTCTTTTAAACGATTTTTAATGATCAAATGGGTACTATACCAATAAATTACAAGTAATTAACCAAAATGAGCTAATGGTGTATTGTCAAGATTGAAATGTATTCTATTACTGGCATGATATGTAGTTTTTTATGACCATTATTCATTTCAAAATTTCAGTCGTCAGTTAAACCATGATTACTGAAGCTCTTTTTTTACTGCTTGTAGGCTTGCTTGTAAACTACTCTTGCTTCAAAAAATGTCTGTGTATTAATTATTTTCTGCCTTCACCTCTGAGCATATTAGGCTCACATGTATAGGAAGCTGTGTCAACATTTAATACCTTTTATTAGTCACATAACATACTGACAAGTCAATATTTCATTTTACATTTATCATTTTAATTAGTCAGAATTAGGATTGGTCATATGTCTGTTGCAAACTGCATATGTCATTGCAGTTAAGACTTTATGTTAGTCTGGTGTGGGTCATCAGTAGGCATACTTAAGTTGCTGGTATGGAGTAGCACTCCAAGTCTCTGTAAGGCTGTGTTTCTGAATCACAGCACCAGTGGCTCATGGATTGCAGTCGTTGGTTTGCTGGTGGGTTGCCTATGTCAGTTTTTCTCAGCCATTGGATTACAACCTGGGTTGCCGCTGGAGGATCATAGGTTGCCTTCATTGGTTCACAAGTGGGTTGTGGTGAATCATGAACATTCAAGGTAGATTGCCATTGATCAACAGCACTGCACGATACGCTTTCCCCTTTCTAAGTGAACTTGTTTCACCAAGGGTAATCCCCAATCATGCTTATTTTACCAAGGGGGCAGTTTGCAATTGTATTTATTCAGAGTCTTGTGAAATGAGCATGTGAAGCATAGTGAGGACATGTTGTATATGTTCTTCCCTGGTTTTGGATAAGACAAATGTGTCATCCAGGTTGGCAGCAAGGTCACTGATGCAGCCCAAAGAGAACAACACTGTACTGTTAGTGGCCACTAGGGGTGCTGAAAGCATTTTTGCCCTTGGCTTCAAGGGCTTTAGGAACTTGCTAATACCCTTATTTTCATGCCTAACATCATGAGGAAACAAGTGCTGCCAAGTTTCTCAATTAAATAGTCCACCTGTCTGCTTTTTCCATGCTAAATTTTCTAAAGGCCATCATAGGGATTGCTTCACCATATTGTAGGCTAATTCCTTAATCTCAAAGGGACCCTGTCAGTATGCTAAAAATTTGGATTGGTTGGATTGGGAGGTGGGCACTAGTACCATCATTCGTCCCCCAGATGAAATTCATGGAGGGGTGCCCTAAGATTGTGCCTGTGTCCAGTGGGCTGCCTATAAATGGTATTGGACAAGGTGCCATATGTAAGCAAAACATTCTTGTAGCTGTGCAAAATATTTATGGGTTGGAAGTCTTGTTCTTCCGATTCTTCCTTGACAAAGTCTGAATTTTCCCTTGACTGCCTCTTGTACAGACGCTGTAGAAGGAATAAGCCCATGGCAACTCCTGATAAGTAAAAAATTACATGGTAACCTTGATGAATAGAAGCTGATGCAATATAACATGTTTGTGATGGTTTATGAATAGTTCAAACATGCACAGTACGGTACTCTGCTATTAGTCTAGTTGAAGCCAAGGTTAAATGAACATGGATGCTGTGCTGTGGGATTACACCATCATGTAACATGCTGTGGTGAGATTACTTTGGGCAGAGAGAGTGAATCCTGCTGAAATTCACCAGGTTAGTGGTGTCACCTTAAAATCCTTCCCAATAATATTTGAGCAACCTATCCTGGTTAAACACTACCTAATCTCATGTGCTTGACAATATTCTGTACACAACTGAGGGCTTTACATGGACATTTCATTTCAAGATATCTGTAACTTTCTGCTAGTCAAAACCATAAATTTACATACCTAAAACTGGTATTAACAGGATATATTAAATGTTAAAATGCTTTGACATACATATGCCTGTGCAGCTTCAACTTTAAGATGCTAATCATCTTGATAAAAGGCTAGCACAGATGTTTAATTTTGGTACTTCTTCAAACTACTAAAATTTTGGTTGAATTCTAACAATTTGTTTAATTTTTGTTTCTGAAATACTTGTGTTACCATGTTAGAATCAAGTACTGCCACACATTACAAGCTAGAACTGAACTGTCTGTCTAGCTCCTGGCTGATGAAGCGCTGGAAGGTTGATTTATATTGAACTAGTAAAATACCCGCGCTTCGCAGCGGTGAAGTACTTCCTTAAAATTTTTATTAAGAAGAAAATTAAACCTTTTTAAAGTGAGGGAAAATATACCAATAATTATTTGTTAAGGATCTCTTTGTATGCCACGTTGTCAGTTCGGCCCTCCAGTTGTAATATGACCAAGCTGTAGCTGTGCGCTGAGCTTACTCTTGAGCATGCAACGTACAGTTGACCATGTGAACAGTAATCTTGTTTCAAATCTCACAGCTTGGATTGCTGCTGTCATAATCGGTTTGAGTTTCATGGTTTGTTTCAGTTACGACAGTATTTGTAGGACTTGTGTTGAAGAGACATTCGGCATCTGTCAAGCGTTGTAAGTATACAACCAGTTTCATTGATAACTTCACATCCAGCTTTTGAGAGTTTAAACATTTCTAAACATCAAAGTGTCCACTACTGAAATCGTCACCTGTGAAGCTAAGATGTTTAAGAGGCATTGGCGGTTGTCCAAAGGTGTAAAATATTTGGCCATTTCGGTACACTTAAGCATTTCACTCTTCTAGTGCTCCTGTGTAGTATAATTATCTCCTGTACCGTCATCAGTCCACACCTTGAACCTGTCCCAGTCATTCAATACATAAGACACAATGTTCCTCCGGATATCAATAGTGAGCCTGATATGGCTGTGCAACATATAACAAAGAGAATGGAAAAGGCAGGTGCCATCTCCGGGCATGGAAACCACTTGGTAAGTGACAGTTCTTTGATCGATGGTGATTACCTCGATAGACATGTTAATGGGGGTACGGTTGGAATGATAAAGAAAATGGGTACCTGAACAATGTAAAGTAAGTCTAAAATACCTATACAATAACTATAATCGTAATAAATGAACAATAAAACAGCGGAGAAGCCGTGGATTAAATAAAAAGGCTGTAGTTATCAGCAGGGAGACGTGAATACCGTGGCGAAGCAAGGAAGGGAATGTAGAGACTGGAGCGACAGACGGCCTTATATAGGCAGGCAGCCAACAACGTGGGAGGCGTTGGGATGGGGGACCCAACGCCGCCTCACACGGTGACTGAGCTGCAGGCTATGGACATATATATGTACGTAAGTAGGATTCAGTTAGCGTTGGGAACCCGCGTACCAAATTTCTTGAAGATGGGCCCATAAGTAACAAAGACTGTTGAAAAGTTCAATATGGCGGCTGACAGTGGCGTCATACCACCGAAATAAGTATGTACATTGGTTTCGGTTAGCACAGGGAAGCCGCCTACCAAATTTCGTGAAGATGGGGCCATGAATAAGAAAGTTCAAGATGACGGACATTGTTGACCGTTATGACCGTTACGCATAGAATTTCGAAATGAAACCTGCTTAACTTTTGTAAGTAAGTGGTAAGGAATGAGCCTGCCAAATTTCAGCCTTCTACCTACACGGGAAGTTGGAGAATTAGTGATGTTTGGAAAATTCAATATGGCGGCCGACAGTGGCGTCATACCACCAAAATAAGTACATACATCGGTTTTGGTTAGCGTAGGGAAGCCACCTACCAAATTTCGTGAAGATGGGGTCAGCCATCTACCTACACGGGAAGTTGGAAAATTAGTGACGTTGGAAAGTTCAATATGGCGGCCGACAGTGGCGTCATACCATCGAAGTAAGTACATACATCAGTTTCGGTTAGCGCAGGGAATCCGCCTACCAAATTTCGTGAAGATGGGGCCATAAATAAGAAAGTTCAACATGGCGGACATTGTGAAAATTAGTGACGTTGGAAGGTTCAATATGGCGGCCGACAGTGGCGTCATACCATCGAAATAAGTACATACATCGGTTTCAGTTAGCGCAGGGAATCTGCCTACCAAATTTCGTGAAGATGGGGCCATAAATAAGATAATTCAACATGGCGGACGTTGTCGACCGTTATCGACCGTTATGACCGTTACATGTAGAATTTCGAAATGAAACCTGCTTAACTTTTGTAAGTAAGGTGTAAGGAATGAGCCTGCCAAATTTCAGCCTTCTACCTACACGGGAAG
>JANRMT010062834.1:1160055-1195040 GCA_026402145.1 Polypterus bichir lapradei
TAGCTTGGGATATATATATTAAAATACCCGTGCTTCACAGCGGAGAAGTAATGTGTTAAAGAAGTTATGAAAAAGAAAAGGGAACATTTTAAAAATAATGTAACATGATTGTCAATGTAATTGTTTTGTGACTGTTATGAGTGTTGCTGTCTTTAAGGATTTGATTATCATTATTTCTTTCAATCAGGTTCGTATTTGGAGGATATGTTGTGTTCAAGTTACATTCCATGTTTGTCAACCGTTGTAAAGATAGCAGGTTTCATTCATTTGATTCCTTTCTTACTGCATCAATAAACAGCTCGTCTTCCTCTTTATTTGAGACATCACACACTGCATGCACGGGTTTTTTTTACTCTGTCTTCCTTTAGCTGGACATTGACTTTTTCGACCGTGTGCTTTGTTTCCGCAATAGCTGCACTTATGAATATGCTTGTATGCGTCACTCGCTTCATATTCTTTTGCTGCCTTCTCCATTGTGTAATGTGTTTTTGTTCAGTGCCCTTTGGAGCTGTTGCTTTTTGTCTGCGTACTGTGTTCACAGTCAGTTCACCTGAGCCGCTCGGAGTACATGTATCGAAGGTTCTCAGCTGTGCTTGTGCTATCTCATGCGATGTCCACGGCTTTATTTAGTGTTAGCTAAGACCCGGCACTTAAAAGTTTGACCATCTCATCTTCGTCTACATAAGCACAGTCCTTCACCCGCGAATATTTAGCAGCAGAGTGTTTCTATTGGATTGCCGCTGACAGACGGCCTTATATGGGCAGGCACTCGATTACGTGGGAGGCATGACGATGAGGGACGCAACTCCGCCTCACATGGCGACCGAGCTGCAGGCTATGGCTGGTATATATGTACATAAGTAGGTTCCAGTTATGACCGTTACACTTAGAATTTCAAAATGAAATCTGCCTAACTTTTGTAAGTAAGCTGTAAGGAATGAGCCTGCCAAATTTTAGCCTTCTACCTACACGGGAAGTTGGAGAATTAGTGATGAGTGACTGAGTGAGTCAGTGAGGGCTTTTATTAGTATAGATTCAATTATATAGAAAATATTAAATTCAAAATTTTATATAATGAAACACTGTATGTAAGACATTCTAATTTCAACAACTGGATAATAATCCTATCTCAGACTTAACTATACTGTAATTTTATCTTACAAGGGCTTATTCAAAAGCTGTATTCACACAGTGTCCCATTTTGTATGTGTTATGTATAGTATTATAATTGAGCAGACCCAGCCTCAATAAAGGTACTGTTTCTTAAAAACTTAATATTGTAGAATATAAAATTCACAAAATGATCTTATTCTTACCCAAGTCTAGTAATAATATAATGTGGAGTTCCTTTTAAATCCCATGTCTAGTACATTATGTCTTTGTAAATTGTTTACATGTCTTTGTAAGAAATTCCTATATTGTGCTTATGTTAGTTTCTGGAATTTGCGTATTACTGTACATTATGAAAGTTAATATCATCTCCCTTGCCTTGTTTTCAAACTCGGATCATTAGACTGGTTATACTGATTAAACATAGTTGTAACATTGTTAGAAACATTCAACACCATTGTAATAAATACTGACCCTTCGCAAAAATAAAAGTATTTATACATACATGGAAAAATAATCAGCCTTTGTCTGACTTGATGTCAGCAACTGAATTCTAGAAAACAACGGTGAACTTGGTGCTATACTATGATTAAGTTTTATTTGTGAGTATCGAATATGAACTAAAAATGAAAACAATTAAGATTACGATATCTTTGTTTTCCTGCTTCCTCATTAGTAGTATTCTCATTAACCTAACTATAATTTAAGATTAACACTGGAAATGAGTGATTATTAAAGGATGAAGTTTAGTATTTTTCAAGTCAAATAAATTTCTTCAGAAACATTATATATATGCATCGGCCATGTTAAATTGTGTTCTAAAGTTAATTGCTTTCTAAAAATTAAAAAAAATATCTTGCAAATCCAAAATAGCTAAGACAGTTGTCAAATAATGATCTACACCTTCCATGTTTCTGACACGTTTGTAACAACGAACGAAATGTGGAAATAATCATTTAATTGCAAGACACAGATTAGTACATGACAATTGTATTGGCTTGAAAAATTTGTTGAAAAGTTTGTGAAGAAATACCATGACTTTAAATAATAACTTCATAATCCAATATGTTTGTTTCTGTCTATCAATTTATCCTCAATAAATTATAATTCCTAATTTAAAAAGGAAAAAGCAGTATTAGTGAGCAAAAAATGTAACCTAGAAATCAACCATCAATTACATGTCTCAAGTGTTTGTTGCATTGCTTTATCTTTGGACACCATTTTAGTAAAGGGACATTCAACTAATGACAGTAATATATTTAATTAAAATTTCTCCATAAAGTATAAACCAATCAGCCACAACATTAAAACCTCCTGCCTAATATTGTGTAGACCCCTCTGCCACCAAAACAGCTGTGACTCATCAAGACATGTGGACTATACAAGACCTCTGAAGGTGCCCTATGGTATCTAGCACCAAGACGTTTGCAGCAGATCCTTTACGTCCCAGGAGTCTCCATGGATCTGACTTGTTTTTCTAGCACATCTCATAGATGTTTGATAGGATTGAGATCTGGGAAATTTAGAGGCCAAATTAACACATTGATCTCTCATATTCCTCAAAGCATTCCTGAATAATGTTTGCAATGTGACAGAAAGAGGCCACTACCGTCAGGTAAAACTGTTGCCATGAATAGGTATATGTGGTCAGAAACAATTTTTAGGTTTATGTACTGTATGTGGTACATGTTAAAGTAACATCCACATGACTGCCAGCAAACAAGATGTCCAGCAGAACTTTGGCCAGAGCATCACACTGCCTCCACGAGCTTTCCTTCTTCCCTTAGTACATCCTGCTGCCATCTCTTTCCCAGGTAAACAACACACATGCACCCAGCCATCCACATGATGTAAAAGAAAACATGATTCTTCAAACTAGGTGAACTTCTTCCATTGTGCTATGGTCTAGTTTTCATGCCACTCATGTGCCCATTGTAGGCACCTTTTGCAATTGGACAAAGGTCTTCATGGGCACTCTGACTATTCTGCAGCTGTACAGCAAGCTGCTATGGACTCTGTGTTCTAGCGCTTTCTCTCATGGCCAGCATCAACTTTTTCAGTAATCTGTGCTACAGTAGCTGTTCTGTGGGATCAGACCTGACAAGCTAACCTTTACTCCCTACATGCATCAGTGAGCTACTAACCACTGCATAATGGGAACGCCCCCCACAAGACCTCCTATTTTGGAGATGCTGTAACCCAGTTGTCTAGGCATCATAATTTGGCCCAAGTCAAAGTCTGTCAGATCCTTATGCTTGCCCATTTTTCCTGTATAAAACACATCCCTTTCCTGAACTGAGTGTTTACTTGCTGCCTAATTTATCCCAGCTTTTGACAGAAGCCATTGTAACTAGATAATCAATGTTATTCACTTCATCTGTCAATGATTTTAATGTTGTAGCTGATCGGTGTATGTATTCCATATTACAATTAAACCTTCTTTAAAACCATAACACAGGAAAATCCACATCAGTATTGTATCACTCTTGATATTTGCTTTTTTTAAGTATGAGCTAACGTGTATTTAGACTTATAATGTGTGATTCATAAATGCTATAATTCATAAATGATTTTAAGGATGCTCAGCAAAATTTAAACATTTGTATGTGGGATTTGAATTGTAGTAATCCAAAATAAATGAAGAACAATTAAAGTAATTAAAAATAACCTGTCGTAAAGCAATACCATACCCATTTCCATGTCTGAATTCAGCTTTATTAAAATTAGTTAGCTTGAATTTTTCTTTATATTAGGTAATGTTATTTCTTTGATTTGCCATTCGAAATATGTATGAATGTATCTTATTTACTTAAAATCAGCCTTCATGTCTCACTTGCATACTGATTAACCATATGGATGTAGTAAGTTACCATTAGAATCTTTAACTGTAAATTCAACAAGTGAAATAGACCTTTTCAGAAATGTAGTTCATCTACTCAATATAATGTATAAAATAGTTTAATTCTTGGATTCTTGAATACCTTGGATATTTTATCTCAATTAAAAAATACAGAAGTCTAATTTTTCTAGCTTAATGTTTTTTTCCCCACAAAGGTAAACATTTACCAACATCCTAATTTTCACTGTTAAAAAGGATTTGAATAGAAGCACTACAAGACGAAAAGTCTCTTGATATTATGTGTAGAATAAAGTGTTAGTTTGTTGTTTCATCAACGTTCCAGACCCCCCCGCGATAGGTGAAAATCCGCGAAGTAGAAACCATATGTTTGTATGGTTATTTCTATATATTTTAAGCCCTTATAAACTCTCCCACACTGTTTATAAATATTCCCCGCAGAGTTATACAGCATAATCCCTTTGTATTCTCTTAGATATTAGGTAAGATTCATTGAAATTATGTATATAAACACACTGTTTATATACAGTAAAACCTAAATATTATTTTAAAGATATTGAGTGTCTCCGATATCACATATGTTACAGCCATTACGATAGACAGGCCACCAGCAATAAATACGTACAATGCAAGAAAAATAGTATACAGTAAATGTGTGTACAGTGACACTAAACGTACGTACATGTACTAAGCACTGTAAGAAGAAAATTAATTATGGTTACTCACCAACAATGACACGATGACTTGTCCGATAACAATGAGTTTAATTTTACTGCACAACAAAGGAGAGCGTTACAGCCCTTGTAAAGGAGCCACTTCAGGCGATTGTGTAGCACTGCCGTTGTTCTTCTTCTGGCAGTCTTCAATCCAAATCCCTAAAGCAGATTCCATCCAGACTACTGCCTTATTACATCCACTTACAACTCGTTTTGCACCCTGGTTAAAAGGACACTGCGGCCGTAGATCTTATATTCCTTTCCTACTTTTTAAATAAAAAGAATCGTAGCCTTCAACAAATCCAAAACGTTTACCTTTTCGGCAATCGTTAGCATCTTCTTCTTGCGCTTGGGCACGGCCCCTGAAGCAGTAGCAGATCATTTTGGAGCCATAATGAAGGGCTTGACTATGCACAAAGATAAACACAAAAGAGCACAACTCTTTACACAGCGAAACACGTTGATGCTGAATGAGCGAGACGAGACTTCCTGGTTAACACTGCATTCAGCACGCAGGAACTCAACTGCGTGCTCTGATTGGTTAGCTTCTCAGTCAGGAGAACTTAACTGCATGCTCTGATTGGTTAGCTTCTCAACCATCCGCCAATAGCGTCCCTTGTATGAAATCAACTGGGCAAACCAACTGAGGAAGCATGTACAGGAAGTAAAAAGACACATTGTCCGCAGAACCCGCGAAACAGTGAAAAATCCGCGTTATATATTTAGTTATGCTTTCATATAAAATCCGCGACAGAGTGAAGCCGCGAAAGTCGAAGCGCGATATAGCGAGGGATTACTGTATTAATTAAATACAGTCCTAATGTGTTTACTATTAATAATTCTTTAGACTTTGGGTCATTTATAGCTTTTTAATTTTACATGATATATTTTTTGTAATTTGTTTTTGGCTGATGTAATCCTACACTTAATCTCTTTATATTTACTATGTAAAATCCCAATTGTGTTGTTTTCAATCCCAGCTTTTGAATGTAAATTGTACCTAAATGTATGTAAAAAAAATTATTCACATGCTCATGATGGAACAGGTGGATATGTTTGCTATCTATAGCTATATTTTAAAGAATTCTTCTAATAATCCTGCTTTTTCATTGATACGTAATATTTATGTTATAATTAAACCTTAAAGCTAATAATGTAAAAGAGAAAGTCATCTAAGCATGACATCATACTTTTCAAGTTCACTTTATTAACAACAGTCTACGATAAATTCTGTTACTATATTAAACACATTAATATAAATAAATATGTAACCAAATATGCAGTACATGTGATTTCAAACATAATAATAAATTAGATCGAAACAGCTTTATAGTGTTTAGTAAATTACTATCTGAGAGATGAAGAAGATGGTACAACGTCTTAAGATTTCATAATTTATTTAGACATTTTTGACCTTCATCTAGTCTTTTCAAGGATCTTACATTCAATGAAATTAAGCTCACTTTTCCATGACAGCAGTCGTAAAAGCACTAGCAGATTTTCAAAAGATATCTGGACTTTTAAATAAAAGTGTGCTTTTTTTTTTCCAATGAACTCTCTAGTACACAGTATTAGACTGGACACCTTCCCATGTCAGCAGTAAATTTAAAGATATTTTTCAACAAAATTTTGCTCTCTGTGTGGAAAAAAATTACACAAGATGTGAATAAATGGTCCACCCTCTATCTCATCATTAGCAGGGAGATCAACACCGCTAAGATGAACATCCTTCCCAAGCTTCTTTTTCTATTTCAAATCATCCCCATACACATTTGCAAGTCTATTTTTTTAAGAAATTAAATTCAATCTTAACCTCTTTTATGTGAAATTTTGAAACATCCACATATCGAAATAGTAACTCTACAATAACCTAAAGCAGAAGGGGGCATGGCACTATTTAAATTTCAGTTTTATTACTGGGCAGCAAATATGCAGGTCATAAAGACCTGAACATCGACACAAATTGATGAACATACACAAGCCTGGTCTGCATTAGAATTAAAATTGTGCAGTACTTCTTTATATTTCCTGCTCTTTGCTCCAGTAAATACAAATTATCATCAGTACACTAATAATGCAATTGCCCTTCATTCACTCAGAATATGGAACCAATGTAGGAAGCACTTTAAGACAGAGAAACTCTTTATTCTGTTGTACCTCTACATGACACACTTCTTTCCACCATCTCAATATTTAACATTGGGAAAATCACTGGGATTAAAACATTTAGAGACTTGCACAGAGATAATGTCTTTGCATCCAATGAGCAATTAAGCTTCAAATTTAACTTCTCATCAACATAGCTGTTCTACTACGTTCAAGCTAGAAACTTTGCTAAATGGAACCTGCCCAATTTTTCTCACCTTTCACCTGTTTCTATTCCAAAAGAAATATTGATCAATCTTGAAGAATCAAGATTAACATCTCTACAATTTATAAAGCATTTTAAAGTCCCTTCCTTTCTAAGATCCCAGTGTACAATGGTTAAAGGATCTTTCAGTTAATATTTCAGAAAGCAAAGCACTCAATCATTCAACTAAAATCTTCCGTTGAGCTCATTTAAAATTATCCAAAATGTTTGCAGGGCAACACTCAACCTATGAATGTTTCAATCTAGCTCCAGCCTCACTGGGCCACCTGTTTTGGGCGTGTACCAAATTATGATCATTTTGGACAAAAATCTTTGAATGCCTGTCAGAGAGTTTTGGTGACACAATCCCTCCTAACCCATTAACAGCTGTGTTCGGTGTACTTCCAGATGGGCTTAAAGCAGAGAAGGACAAACAAATTGTAATTGCCTATACCTCACTACTAGTACATTGACTTGTCTTGCCCTGCTGGAAGAATCACATCCCACTGCTTTTAAGTCAGTGACTGATGTCCTATACTGTTTGAAACTGGAAAAAAATCAAATTCTCATTTAGTGGATCTATTCAAAACTCTTTTTAAAATATGGTAGGACCTAATCAGTAACACTTTAGAATAATCTTCTGTATGGTGGAAAAGGATATTCTTCCTTCCTTCCTGCTTTTAAAGATTTGCTTAGCTTGTTGGCTCTCCTCTCTTTCTTTTGGGTGGGGGTTGAATTTTGGTTTGTTAACTTTGTCTTGAGTGTATGGATTGTTATTTGCTTTTAATTAAAATCAATAAAGCAATTAACCTCACCTCACACATAACATACACATTACAATTTGACATAATATACAGTATTAAAGAGAAAAGAATCGCATTCAGTACCTTTGTGAGGAAAGTAAATGCACTCCTTCATTTATAACCTTTTAGAACCCTCTTCAAAGGCAGTAAATTAACTTATTAGAGTTGATCAGTGTACTTTTTCTTTCTTCTGTCACAGAACTTCTTCAGCTCTGTGATATTTTAGTATTTTCAAGGGTGGATGTAAATGTTACCTGAAATTCTTTCTCAGCCATTCTGCTATTTTGTGCTTTTATGTTATAGTTCTGCTGTGTGATCAAATATTACTATAGTGTTTGAACTGCTGTTCTCACATTTTCCTGTATAATGCTCAGATAAAATGTAAATTGATAGATAGCTCAAAAACAGAAAATACAAATTCAAAGGCAACAAAATGGGCCCAGATCATCATCCTACCAATATAGGATTTTTTTTTTTTTTTTTGGTCAAATTAAATGCTTTGTTTTGATCAGGCATAACATTTAATTTGTGGGTAGATAGCTCCAATTTTGATATCATTATGCAGATCACATTGCTTCCACATGATCTTATTGCATTAAAGTGCTGTTTTGTATATGCAAGCATAAATCTATTTAGTTGTTACAGAGTAGGGATTTTCCTCTGTTCAACATTCAAAGATAGCCATTATTTCTCAGAATTTTCCTAAAGGAGAACTTAAAATGTCAATGTTTATCATAGGAAAAGGCCTATTCCTTGATATAATCTTGGCATTCTTTGAACCTTATTTGCAGAATGATCTCCATTTTAAGGAAATTGTCATTTTAACAGTTTTTTTTTGGTCCTAGCCAATTTCCTATAGAACTAATATTAAAAAACCTTATTACAGTAAAGTCTATTTTTGTCTGCAAAATTAATTACAACAAATGTATTTTTAATTTAAAAAGCAGCAAAACATGCATATTTCTTAATTACTTCGCCCAAATAATTTTAATTCAGGAACTCCATTGAACAGCCAATTAGATTGCACGTTTCTGTCAATTGGTTTACTTGTCAATTGTCACTCTTACAGCTGCTGACCTGAGACATTGTGGACAAACGTAAGGGCAGGATAACTGTCAATCAAATTTGATTTCAGCTGTACGTGCGGAGCTAGAAGTTTGACGCAGCTAAACTCTGTCACTAATTTCAAGGTTTCTTGAGGAATGGTTTGACTTTTATGAACACATTAAACTGATTGAGGATTAATATTTGGCTCACCCTTCAGCAAAAGTGCTAGCTACTAAGCTTTGCTCGTGTTTATGCTACTTAACCGGTTTTCAACATGTTTAAAAAATTCGCACCTGCACACTATAATCTTAAAAGAAATTAAATTGTTGCATTTGTATGTGTCATGGAATTTTGTGCTTGCAAATTTATACATACATACATGTATACATCCAGTGATTCTTATTTATGAATGTGATCTTCATATCCTCAAACTTTTTATCATGATCTTTTTATATAAAACTTTTCCAGGTTAAAAAAAGATTGACTCACAAAAGAGCAGACTGTAGCCAGAGAGAGATGGTCAATTCCTTAAGCAACGTAACCTAAGGTGTGTCACTGAAAGTTAAAGAGCATGTGTAGGGGGCGCTGAGGGGTGCCATTTATGTAACTCAAGCGGTGCACGCTCTGGATACAGAGGGGGTCCCCTGACCCCTTTCCCCCTGAACCTTGAGGTCTAATAATACTAACCACCCTATAGGCACCAAATTATTTTTTAAGTCCAGAGCACTTTGTTCTAATATAATTTGACCTATATATATATCCTTGTAATCTTTTAAGGACTTGAATTTGACATTGATATTCTGATTGTTTACCACAAAGTTATTAGTAAAAACATCATAATAGTATCTATTTGTTTAAATATAGTTTCACTTGCTGATAATTGGCCAAAGTCTTAAATAAGATGATATAACTTGTGGTGGACTTGCACAAGTTAAGATACTGAATGTTGGCTGTTTTTGTGTTATTTAAGCATCTCAGAAACATGCTATATACTCCGTATCTAATATGCTATAAGGGTTTCAGTGCTATATTTAAAACAAAGTGCGTATAAATATGGCAAAGCCTATACTTTTATTGTACTGTAGTATTTTTCCTTACTTATTCATGATAGTCAAGTTATTAAGTTAAAAACAGATGTTCCGTTAATTTTTAACACAGTTGTTCAATATCAACTTCCACTGTTACCTAATATTTTGTAGGAAAAGTACATTTTGTTGCAAGTGAAATTGTATTAATGAAAATACACAGTTGAAATTTTGACCTTCATATTTTGTTAATGTCATGTGAATTGCTACATGCAAGTGCTGACTAGAATAATACATAAAATGATTTATCCTTCTTTGTAATAGCTTGAGGTTATTTATAGCTGAAATAATTCATTTACACTAGGTATAGTGTTTTAAATTAGTTTAAACTACTCCTTCTTTATGTTTCAAAACACCTATTTATCTTTTACCCCCAAGTAATAAAGAAGGAAGAATAATGGCCTTCTCTTTGTATCTGATGCACACTTTTAATAGTGATGAAATTATTGCTGTTCTTTACTTTTATACATATAGCCTGTATACAGGTGATTACATCTATTATTATTTCATCACTTAGATCACTTTCACACAGAAAGTCATACTGCATATGTAAGCAAAGCTAGTACTCTTCAGATCATTTTTCTTTTTAAATATGGATCTCTGGATAAAGACCTTAGTGTCAGTTTGTGACTAGTTTTGCTGATCATTCCTAATAGATATACTTTTTTTCTGCTTATGTATATTTATACATTACGCTTTAGTGAAACCTTTTTTGAATTATAGTTGAAGCATCATGTATTGCCGGTACCTGTCAAGAGGATAATCTTGAAATGTTATGAAAGGAATGCTAATTCAATTTTTAACAACATTTAGTATTTATTAGATGTCTTTCTTTAAATGCATATATAGAAAAATATTACCATAATGTTTATTCTAAACCTTTTTTTTGTGAATGCAAGATGCAGTTTTTATTTGAAAATTTTGAAAATAGGAATACCAAAAGGGTTAATACATTAAGTTAAAATGTATTTTTTCTTTAACTTTTAATTTTGTTTGTTTAATTAGTATTATTGTTTAGAAACTGCAAATGAACCAAACACATGTTATTAATATCTTTTAAGATGATGGCATGCCAATTAAAAGCCAGCTAACTGTTTTTTCCCCTTTATTAACCTCTATTCACTTTTCACTGCATGATATACAGGATCTGTGTTGTGCATGACACCTGCCACCAGCATTGGTAGGTTCCTCCTTTCTTCTTCTGATATAACAGAACTATTCATGTCTTACAGTTGTCTTAAAAAGGGAAAAAATAGGCTTAGCAATGTTTAATTAGTTGGTAAAGTCTGTATCTGTTATAATTTAACAGTTGAAATTTTAATTCATCTGTAAGAATGGAAGTGCTTTATTTACTTGGCTCAACTGATCTGTTTTGCTTCACTAATATTTTCGCTGGCATTATTTTCCACTGTTATAATTCAGTTTATTTTGTAATTGTTCTTATTGTTTTTTGTGTTTTTTTTTTTATATTAGTTGTTTACATAAGGTAAAAATAGTTAAACAGAAAATGTTATTGTTTCTGTGAAATGAGAGGCAAGTTAGATATGTAATATTAAGTAATAAGCCTTTTCTTGTGCACTGCGTTTTAGGAAATTTTATCAGTTTCCCAGAGGAGTGTAGCCTAACATTACAACTGTATAAAATTTAATTGAATTTATTGTAAAATTACTTTAAAGTTGTGTTTAAAAGTAAAAAAATAAACACATCATTTTTAACTAATCAAAATGTTTACATTTGGTACTAGAGATTTTGTAAGCTCTTCTGTGTGTTTCTCTGGGAATCACTGATAGTGTTTATAAATTTCCTTAATTGTGATTGTAATCAGCTTTCTTCCTCTTTTTTTTATTTTCTCCCATGCTTTCTTGCTTTGCATTGTGATTGCATGCCATCTGCTGGTCTAACCTAATGATGGCCTGCTGCTCTATAATATTCACCATGCAAAAATACCTCACCTGTTGCCATGGTTACCATAATGCTACACCTACCTGTTCATTGCTTCCATGGTTCCCTTCCTGAAAAGTACCCATGATGTACAGTGCTACGCCTGCTACTGTCTCTGCAGCAACAACTCCTGCCACAAGTGTCCCCTACGCCGCAACAGCACCAGCCAATCAGGTTTGCCCCTTTTAAAGCTTTCTTTCATAAGTCCCTGAGCTCTAAATAAGTACTGACAATTAGCAGATTATGAGTTTTTCATCTTATTCATATTTCTGAATGATTTCTCATTCTCTGAGAATTTTCTTTTTCAGTTACCAGAGCACTTATTTAGAGTTCTAACATTTGCAAATGGTAGTTGTGTTGTGTTGCATTATCTTTGTTTATTTTGCATGTTTTACTTTTTAAATGTCAAGTTTCCCTCTTCACCTGCATAGAAAGTGTTTTCACTAAAAAGCTACCAAAGTATAGTTAGTTGGGAAAAATACAGTTATAGTGAGGGAATATTTTCAGAAATATTGCTTGAAATATGATTATTCTTAATGAAATTTATAGGTTTGACATTAGTAAATATTAAAGCTTTCCTTGGTGGGGTAAGGCTGAGATAGAAATGGAGAGCTTTTCTACTAGCTATGCAGCTCTGCAATATTTCAAGCTTTCATTGGCATGTCACAATAAAGTCTGCTGCAGCAACTGCCTCTGTGTTCTTGTAAACTTGATTATTAAAAAAAAAACAAAACACTATTCTTGGATACAGCTGCAATAAATTTAAATATTATTTGGTGTAATGCTTGAGGATTTAAATCTGAAAACAAACATATGAAAGACAGTAAAAATAAAAAATAAGACTTTTTTTTAAATATAAAACCAAATATTGCATATCTGCTATTATATATAATCATGAGATTAATTATATTCAATTCTCAGCATTCCTGTATTAATTAAAATGTGATTTGATCTTTATCGGACTCTTAAATATTAGAAAAACTTGATATTTTTTTAAAAATTCTATACAAATCTTTTCCTGTTCACATCTACTTTGAAAACATCAATCCAGCATTCATTGTCTTTTGGAAGAAGTCTGAGGTATGTGAACCACAAAAATAAGCAGCACTCAGTCAGAGATCCTTTATAAAAGCAGGATTTCCCAGTCTGAAAACACCCTTTGTATGCATCCAATGAAAGATTTAAACTCACACTTTTAAAATGTAACAATTGACTCAGAGTTATTCATTTCACTCCCTTAGAAGTTTTCATTTCGTATTGTTACACAACATTAAATCACCAGAAAAACCAGAAAAAGTCTGTTTACTGTCAAAGTAAAAACAGATCTCTGTGCAGTGGTCTAAACTAACTACAAATTAATTAATATTTTATTGCACTTAATTTCATATAATTTGTAAGTGTTCACCTCCTTCAAGTCCGTATTTAGTAGATGGCAGCAGTTGCAGCCTTGAGACTATGCAGGTAAACCTCTGTCAACTTTGCATATCTGGACATTAAATTTTTTCTCATTCTTCTTTTTAAAACTTTATTTTTGTTATTTCTAAGCCATTCCTATGTAGCTTTGGCTTTAAGCTTAGAGTGTTGTCTTGCTAGATAAGAAATCTGCTTCTAAGGCTCGGGTTTTTTGCTGACTGTATCAAGAGTTTCTCCAGGATTTCCCTGTATTTTTGTAGCATTCATTTAGCCCTCTACCTGAAGAAGGTGCCTGAGTTGCCTTGAAAGCTTGCATACTGTAATCTTTTTAGTTAGCCAATAAAAGGTGTCATTTTGCTTGACTTTTCTCCCTACATTCATAATGACTAAAACGGTACAACACCCTAGTACTACCTTCCACTTTCATAAACCTTCCAGGGCCTGCTGCAGAGAAGCATCCCCATAGCATTATGCCGCCACCACCATGATTCATGGTGGGGATACTGTATTTTTCATAATGTGCAGACATGGTGTTTAATCTGCTTCCCAAAAAGTTCATTTTTGGTTTATTTAGGCAATGGAACCTTCTTACAGCTGACATTAGAGTCTCCCTTGTACTTAATGGCAAACTCTAGCTGAAATATCATAGGAATTTCCAGTTTGACTGGAACATAGTCAGCCTGTAAAAGCTTTTCTGTAAAGCTTTGATTATTGAGGTACCCTAGCAACAGTTGTTTTATGCATAGTCTCTTTAGTCTTAGTCACTGTAGCCTTCAGAGTTCTTGCTAGCCTTTTTGCCCAATAACTCAGTTTTTGTGGACAGCCTTCTCTAGACAGATTTATATCTATGCCACACTCTTTCCATTTCTTAATTATTGATTTAACTGTACTCCATGGGATATTCAGAAGACTTGGATATTTTCTTGTATCCATTTCCTGACTTGTACTGTTCAATCATCCATATAACTAATTATGTGGCCTCTAAAACCAATTAACTGCGCCAGTAATAACGTAGGTGTTTCACATTAAGAGGTAAATACTTATGCAGTCAGTTTGTAATTAATTTAGATCACTTTACTTTAATCTGTATTGACTTTGAAATTCAAGTATTTTTTTGTTGATCACTACTAAAAAAGCCATATTATCACTGGTTTAGCGATGTATCATACCTGTATGTGTTTAAACAAATTGGTGTTTTTGTTTTTCTCTAATCGAAATGGGATAGTCTTCTGATGCAGTGAATTTCACAAAGTGTAAAGACTTTTTGACACACTGGGTAGAGTAAAAAGTTATATGTAGATTAAATCACTCTTAATGTGTGCTATAGATGTGGAATCAAACATTTCAGCAACCTAACGTAATAAACCCCTTGTTTGTTCTTTAATCACTGTGTGATATAAGAGAAGGTCTTTGAGTAGGATGGGATGTGTGTTTTTGTGGATTAAGATGGGTTTCTGTGGCTCAGTCAGCTTTGGGAAGTGTCTGATCCTCTAGAGCAAAGGGTGGAATCTGTAACACTATTTTCCCTTAAGGGATCCCACAAATTAAAGTGTCCCTACTTTGTCTTTAATCCAAATAAGAGTAACAGAAATGGATGGAATTAGACTAAAATGCAAGAAAAAAGTGTCCAGTTTCTTACAAAATGAGTTACTAGTTCACCAATACAGTATATACTGCTGTACAACAGAAATTTTCTTAGAGAAATGAATTTCACCCTGAATAACAAAAACATTTCTGAGGAATCCAAAATACAGTAAAGGAGAAAATAAGTGTCTAACTGGCACTAGATTTTTCTGGAACATTACCCAAAAAAACCCAGTATTTTAACTTTAAAAATTTCAAAGTGTTGGAATGGAGATGGTATGGAACTACTATGCTGCCTGAACACCAAGGCAACTTTGAAATTATTGAAGAAACAATTATGAATTGTAACAGCAAATTCTGTACTTTATTCTATAAATGAACTAAAGCTTTAGGAGTCATGTAATATGCAAATGATAAAAATTCTGTGTATGGAATGGCCAAGTACAAGTGCTGACTTTAAATCCTCTGCTAGGCCCAAAATATGCAGTAAGTATTCTTACACAGTGTTATTAAAAAGAATGCCCCAAAATACCTTAAAGCCAATGGCTGAAATAAAAGCTGCTAAAGTGGGTACTACTAGCTATTGAATGCAACATTATAAACAAAAGATGGTGAATGTTGGATAAATGACAACATGACAAAATACAGAATACACATTTTTTTTGTGTTATATTTGTTTAATTATAGATTTTTGTTATTAGGTTTTGAGTACAGTTCCGATCAGATTTATCTTGAATTAATGCAAAAATTAGGATATTTCCAAAACATTCAAGTATGTTTTGTATTACCGTTTTCTTAATTAGAATTCAAGATATTTGCATCCTGGATGAACCATTGTTAAGTCTGCCTTGCCACAGTCATGCTCCACCTATTACCATACCTCCAGCTTGCTACTGTTAAGTACTTGTTCACTGCCTGAGGATCATTTTAGCTTAAGTGGCTTGATTATTTAAACAGGCTTCATTCCACTTGCTCATTTCACATTCCTAATCTGTATTTTTCTTCAGTCTAGTTTCTTAATCAGCCATGTTTTTTTAATGTCATCTTCATTGTGGAGTAGGCTTTTTTCCTTCTGGACTTTGGCCTAATCCTGTTTCAATTTATTGCCTGCTTTTCAGCGGTTTCCTGATGTACCCAGGTTCCTGTTTTCAATCAGTTTGTAAACTAACCTTTTTCCTTCAGACCTTGTTTTCATGTTGCCCCACTGCCTGACTTGTACTCTGTTCCATATTTTAAAGATGCTACAAATCATTTTCATTTCAGTTTTAGGCAGAAATGTTATATTAATCCATAATGTTAATGAATTAAAATGAGTCCAGTGCCTGAATTGATATTCATCAAAAAGTGTTCATAATGTTTCTAGAGAACTGCAGACACACTCCGCAATCAAAAATTAGTAGTGTTATAGTAACTGGTAGTGTAATAATTGGGTTAAAATTTTCCATTACCCATTTTGACAGAAAATAGACACATATTTAGAGGAAACATATTTTAAAGGGATAAAGTGCATCTATTCCAGTTCACATGTGAATTTTGCATTAGTAAGTATTTTCTGCATGGCTGTTCTGCTTTGATTTGGTAAATCAAATTTCTGCTTAATATGTGGTCTCATATATGGAATTGTTTTTTGTGTTAACGGCTTGACATTTGTAACTCACATATAACACTGAAAGTGTTCTCGAAAAATATTTTTACACCATATGTATTGGAAAATTACCATACTTCTCTTAATTTTTCCTCATGAAGCTAAAGTGTCTGTCATTGTGAAGAAAAGGTTATTATTAGTTAATATTTGACACAATTTTAAATGCACTACAAAATGCATTCTGTTTCAGCTAGCATTGCTTTAACTAAGACTGATTTTAATTTAGCATTTTTTTTCATGGGAACCCAAACCATTACTCAATTTATAATGTATAAAGCCAAGTATTTCTTGCCATCCATTTTTATTTTGTCTTCAGAAAAAGCCAGAAATCACTGCAGTACATGAGACCTATTAAGTGTGCTAAGGTTAAGTTTAAGAGTCACTGGAAAGAAAGTCATGATGCTTAAATTTGAAGAACCATTTTCCTCCATCAGTTTTCAAACCCACTTGTCTTCATGGTTGTGGAGAGCCAGTACCTGTCTTTCAACTTGAATAAATATCACAATTCAGAATGCAACATTATATGACTTAACTTGTCATTTTTTATGTACCTAAAGAAGAGTGCAATATTAATTTTTAAATAAACTATAGTTTTATTGTAATTAATTGTTTAATAAAAGAACTTTTTATTAAATATATTAATTGACAGGCTATTTTAAATAAATGTAAATGTAGCTATTTATCATAACTCTGTAACACAGTTTTGTTGTATGAACATTAGAAGAGGTTTCTCTAAATTCTACTCCCATTTTAGGAATGGGCATTAGCAAAAAAAAAAAAATGTTTTTTTTTTTTTTGGGGGGTGGGGGAATTAAATGTATATACAAAAATGGAACAGTGCAAAATACAACAATATGCACTTTAATTTGTATATCCAATGTCTAATCAGCTAGGAATTTGTATTAACTTTTTATGTAATAGGCTATCTAGTATAATACCAATTAACCTCTATTACTGTAGTACATTCCAGCAGATTATGTAGGATATACAGTATCTTACTGTATCATACAAGTTTAAATAAATGAAATGCCCAGATCAATAATCAGACTGCTTCTGTTGCATAAAGTATAGTTTTAGGCAAACACCTATACATTTTAAACAAGACACTCAAAAATACTTTAAAGTATCTAAAATTATGAATAGATGGAAAGACAAAAGAAAGGGTTAATATCTTGAATACACCATTAGATTAGGCACTAAAACGGTCCATTATTATCAAATGGAACAATTTTGGAGTCATAAGAATTTATCATCATGCCATCCCTGTAAAATCCAAAATATACATTTGTTGTGAATTACAGAAACTTTAGCGGCAATTACCCATACAATTACTTACAATAAACAAGACATCAGTGACAGAGTCAATGGACAGTGTTAACTGTCAGCAATTTCAAGACTATAGATTGTTGAAGAGACAACAAGAGAAATCATTAGATTAACTCTAAATTAATGTCAAGTTGAGATCCCCGAGGTGCTGGTTTAAATTACACGTGTAGGAGTCCTCTTCACTATATCTGCAGTTTTCTGTTTAATTAAATATATTCTGGTATTCATGCAGAGTTTAGCCACCTTTCATTTGTGTTCTCATTACTTTGCTGAATTACTTTTGTAAAGTATCAGCTGGTATCAATTCTTTTTTTATAGTAAATATTCCTTTATTGTCTCCTTTTAGCCTGCACAATTTTTTGGCTAGATGATGTGAGGAGTTTGTTTTTATTCTTACCTTTATTATTATTTTGTAAAAAAAAATTGTAAATAATTTTTAATATTGAATGTTTAGGATATATTGTGTGGAACAGTAAAACAAACATTTTAATTGATTATGGGTTTTAGTTTTCCAGCAGTGAAATATTTTAAATATAGAAAGGTTAAAAAAATTACATTTTATAAATGACAATGTTTATCTTTTCAGATTGTCACAGATATGAAGCTGCTCCCTCGTCTTTTTAATAAGTTTAAAAGTTATTGTTGTATTTATAAGTTATTGGTGTTGCCCACAATATATTAATTTATTTAAAATCTGACTATTTCTACTGTGTCCCAACAACAGAGTCAGATAAGGTTTTAAAGCATTGAGTTGAAACTATATTTAAAAGATAACTTTTGTTTTAACAAACTGACACATAAAACTTTCTTGCTGCATTGCTTCTATGCACAGTTGTATTAGCAAAGCACTGCTTCAGTAACTTATGTAACACTTCAGGTACTGCAAAATGCATCTATTACTCATTTACTTTTATGTAACAAGACCTTAACAAAGGTTTCTTTTTGTCTTCATAATACTTGCAAACATCAGTAGATAGGTTATTCATCTCTGAGTAGTGTGGCATATTGACATAAAAATTTCTTGTTAATATGAAGGATTCATGGGTCATTTAAAATATGTAATATCAAGTTAATATCAGTTAAGCCACATCAGAGCACTCCAAAGTGAAGTTTTGTAGGTCACATTGCGGAGCTGAATAAACATTTTACTGATGCTTTGTAAGTGTTATGAAGACTACAAAAATTAAGGTCTTGTTACATAATAGTAAATGAGTAATAGATGCATATTTGCAGTACCTAAACTGTTACCATAACTTATTTTATGTACAGTACAGGCCAAAAGTTTGGACACACCTCCTCATTCAATGTGTTTTCTTTATTTTCATGACTGAAGGCATCAAAACTATGAATGAACACATGTGGAGTTATGTACTTAACAAAAAATGGTGAAATAACTGAAAACATGTTTTATATTCTAGTTTCTTCAAAATAGCCACCCTTTGCTCTGATTACTGCTTTGCACACTCTTGGCATTCTCTCGATGAGCTTCAGCAGGTAGTCACCTGAAATGGTTTTCACTTCACAGGTGTGCCTTATCAGGGTTATTTAGTGGAATTTCTTGCTTTATCAATGGGGTTGGGACCAGCAGTTGTGTTGTGCAGAAGTCAGGTTAGTTGGACGATCATTTATTTTTCAACAGGACAATGACCCCAAACACACCTCCAGGCTGTGTAAGGGCAATTTGACCAAGAAGGAGAGTGATGGAGTGCTGTAAATGGTCATGAAAATAAAGTAAACACATTGAATGAGGAGGTGTGTCCAAACTTTTGGTCTGTACTGTATATTAATTAGATCTATTTGTTTTATTGTCTGCCGTAATATATAAATATTTTAATTAGAAAACTTTTTCTGATAAGAATGAAGGTTTGTTTTGCACTTTAGTGCTTACATTTTGCTTATCAATACATGGTTGATTTTGTATAGAGTATACTTACTGGAAATTATCATAGTTTTAATTAATAATAATAATCCAAGTAAATGTGGCATATCTTTGTTTAAGTTGATTAATCTGTGTAAAGCACATTGAGTTGCTTGTAAATAAATGTATGATAAGGTGCTATATAAATAGTTATTTTTATTTATTATTATTATACTCAAGATACCATTTAATTTTGATTAGGAGCCATAAACCTTATTAAAATTATACAATATTAATATGGCCCAACCAATTTAGAATCCAGTTATAATGCTTGATGACCATAAAGCTGAGCCCTCAGTCTGCATAATCTTACGATTACAGCTGGCAAACATGACGTGAGATATTTTTTAAATTTAACAATAAAGGGTAAAACACTTTTTTTAAAAATTCTAATTCAACACAGTTTTTAATCTATGTTAAGTATGAAATAGTTGATTATAGTATGCTAAATAAATTTAATATGTTTGTTTTTCTATTATTAAAACCCTGACTTCCACTCCAGTTAATTGTTTCAGGATATTTGATAATTGGTGTCTTAATCCATTCATACACATAACCCAGACAAGCTGCACTATAACTCATAGAAAAAGGTCATCACTGCAGGCAAAGGTATTTTTCTTTTGGCCTTTATCTTAACAGTTGAGTCAGGGTGATGGTAATGGGTGATTACTTGCTAATTCACAGAATTTGACCACCAGGACAGTGAAAGCAGTTGCTGAGTTAAATAGTGCCAGTGAAACTCAGATGAATGCCTGTTGGCACGGTGTTTTGACACCAGGGAGTTTTGCACTGAGGGAGAGAGCATGCACTCATCCACCAACTGGAAGTTTAACCAACAGTTTATATTATAAAAAAATGTTTATGTAACCAAGTCCACTTTATGAAGACAAACCACATACTTGTTTAAAATGATGATATATCTGAAGTAAAGACAAATACACAATTACTTAGCATGCAACATATATTATATTTATATAAAATACATACAATATATATTTACAGGTATTATATACACACCATTTGTTATGTTGCATTATTTGTTCTTGTGATTAACTGTTCAGCAACCTTACAGCAAACCTAAATCTACTAGGGCGACAGAATCTACTCATGTTACTTACGCTTGCACATTAATAAGTGGCCGTGTTTAAGATACTTTAAAATAATACTAAAATGACCAAAAAACATTGATAGACTAAAGGATTATAATAATAATAATGTATTATGTAAGCATTTAGACAAATTTTACATACACAATGAACTGAATAGTATTTTGCTTTTGATTTGACTCCGTTATTGATGCTTAATGTTTACAGGTTTTAACTTACAGTGGTGCTTGAAAATTTGTGAACCCTTTAGAATTTTCTATATTTCTGCATAACTATGACCTAAAACATCATCAGATTTTCACTTAAGTCCTAAATGTAGATAAAGAGAAACCATTTAAACAAATGAGACAAAAATATTATACTCGGTCATTTATTATTGAGGAAAATGATCGAATATTACATATTTGTGAGTGGCAAAAAGTATGTGAACCTCTAGGATTAGCAGTTAGTTTGAAGGTGAAATTAGAGTCAGGTGTTTTCAATCAACGGATGGACGGATGAGACCAAAATAGAACTTTTTGGTTTAAATGGAAAGTGTTATGTTTGGAGAAAGGAAAAAACTGCATTCCAGCATAAGAACCTTATCCCATCTGTGAAACATGGTGGTGGTAGTATCATGGGTTGGGCCTGTTTTGCTGCATCTGGGCCAGGACGGCTTGCCTTCATTGATGGAACAATGAATTCTGAATTATATCAGAGAATTCTAAAGGAAAATGTCAGGACATCTGTCCATGAACTGAATCTCAAGAGAAGGTGGGTCATGCAACAAGACAACGACCCTAAGCACACAAGTTGTTCTACCAAAGAATGATTAAAGAAGAATAAAGTTAATGTTTTGGAATGACCAAGTCAAAGTCCTGACCTTAATCCAATCGAAATGTCGTGGAAGGACCTGAAGCGAGCAGTTAATGTGAGGAAACCCACCAACATCCCAGAGTTGAAGCTGTTCTGTATGGAGAAATGGGCTAAAATTCCTCCAAGCCGTTGTGCAGGAATGATGAAAAGTTACCAGAAACGTTTAGTTGCAGTTATTGCTGCAAAGAGGGGTCACACCAGATACTGAAAGCTATGGTTCACATACTTTTGCCACTCACAAATATGTAATATTCTATCATTTTCCTTAATAAATAAATGAACAAGGATAATATTTTGCCTCATTTATTTAACTGGTTTCTCTTTATCCACTTTCAGGACTTGAGTGAAAATCTTACGATGTTTTAGGTCATATTTATGCAGAAATATAGAAAATTCTAAAGGGTTCACAAACTTTCAAGCACCACTGCATATTATATTTTAAATGAGTGATGTATTTCAACAGCAGCTGGAAATATGTGAAAATGTAATTGCCTCCTTACACTTAATGATTGGTTGCATCACTTTTAGCTGCAATGCCTGCAGTAAATTGTTTCTTATAATTCAAAATCAGTTTTGCTCATTTCTATTGAGAATTTTACTCACTCTTCCCTGAAGAACTTATTTAATTTATTTTTAAAGCATGAACTGGTTATTTTAGGTACTGCAATAGCATTTATGTTGGATTTAGCTGTGAACATGGATTAGGTCATGGACAAACTATAGTTTTGCTTCTTTTCAGTTATTGCAACAGTTACTTACTTTTAGGTTTTAGATCATCGTTTGTCTGCAGGATTGAACTGTGCTTCAGGTTCATTTCACACATGAATAACCAGATGTTTTATGTTCCATTTATTTATGGCAAGTCACACACATCCTGAGGCAGTAAAGCATCATCACACTACCACCATCATCTTTAACTATTTGTAAGATGTTCTTAGTCTGGAAAGCAGTATTTGCTTTCCATCTAACTTAATGAAACCCATGCTATCTATTTTGTCCCATCTGGCCATAGATGAGGTTTGAAAATCATTCAAGTTCTTGGCAAATGAAAAAGACAAGCATATATGGCCTTCTTGTTCAGCAGTGATTACCGCCATGCTGCTCTGCACAGAAGCCCATTTTTGTTGATTGTTTTTCAGCTTGTGTAGTTTTGAATGCTAATCTTTGTGGAGATAAAAAAAATTCTGTGGTTCTTTTGGATATTTTTATGATTTTCTTTGTGACTTATCTTATTTTACACTTCTAGGAAATTTCAGTGTTGTTCTAAACATTTTTAATTTGGCGATTAAGACTCTTACAGTGGTTCGGTGGCTTAGTAGGCTACCAGGAATGTCTTTGTAGACCGTATCAGCTTGACTTCTTCAGAATATCCTTTTTTATTATGTGCTTGTTGAATATTTATGATTTCAAAATAAGAAGCTTATATGGAGAAGGGCTGGCTTCTGTTCTATCGGAAAAAAAGTTAATTAGAGATACCTAATCTATCTGTGCTGATTTAACTGGGGGTCATTGTTTTTTTCACATAGTTACTGATGGTGGTTTATTACTTTGTTCATTTAATACAAGAAATGGGTTAAAGAGCACCATTATTACGTATAGTACAATTTAATTTTAGTTTCCAGCAAATACAATATATAAAAACAAACACAGGTAACTAACAAAATAAAAGGTGAAACCTGTGAAAATAAGGAATGTAGATTATACCAAAACAAGGATCTTTTGAGGTCTTTGAGATATACATTTTTTAATGCCTTAAGTAATGCTCAAAAATAGAGAGACAACATTTTCATTACTATCCTTACAACAGTAAAAAAATTTAATTTGTTATGGAAGAAAGGTTTTACACACATTACTACCTTCAATACAGTTTTACACACTTGTAAAATCCATGTCTGTTTTCAAGACGCATGGTGACCCAATGTCCTAATTAAACAACTTTTGTATTTTTTTCCTTTACTTTCTTAGTAACGTAAACATAAATCTTTTGAACTCTAGTGAGCCGTATCTTATATGTGTTTAAACATTCCTGAATAAATTTTAGGAACTTCATAGTTTTAAAAGGTGCATTATCATTCTTAATAAGTATCCTGGAAGTGAGATCCGAGACTCTGGTTTTCACTGTTATTGAAACAGAAATGGTTCCTCACACAAAAATGATGACCTCTTTTAAGATGTATGTTGTAACTTTGCTACTCATTGACAGAGAAAGAGTTTACCTGATGTAATGTATAAAGTTTCTATTTACCGTTTTCCTTGTTTAGCACTGTATTTGATATTTGTTTAAAAGCTTGCCTGAGTTGCTTGAATTAGAAAAATTGAATGACTGCACAAGAAAACAAAAAATAAATATATTTTTACAAGACATTTTTACAAGGTAGCTAAATCTCTTTTGAGCATTGCTTTTACATGTGTAAAAAATATACATTAACTTAATTAGATTTCTTCTTTCATTTTTGGGATAACTGTGTTTTATATTTATAAGATGGACATGGAGCACTTAAAAATAAATAAAAAACAAATACTGTATGTACATCTTTCAGAATATTAAATAATTAAATAATGCATGTGAAGAGAATTTTGAGGAGGAATATTGTTCATAATTTCTAGTTGCAGTAACAGTAGCTGTGGAAGAATTTTAAAGTAATAGTACCCTACAAACAACAAGTTAAACAGCATATGAGCAGAACATTGTAGTATTCACTTCTGCATGTATAAACTTTGATGTATTATGTGTATTAAGAATGTGTTGTAAAAAAGCACAGTTATAAACATAAAGCTAGGTCAGTGTCAAAGAAAGACAATATATTTATAAGTAAATTCAATAAAATTAATATGGGCAATTGGATTTTAAAACTGACAGTATATTGATTGCTTGATTCCACAATACTTGATTTTTAAAGTTTTAAACTTATATAATCTAATTCACAGTTTAAAGTCAAAGTCCTTGAAATTTTTATTAACAGAATTTTACCTGTATTTCAAAACAGAGACTTCATTGCCAATAGGGGAGTTTGCTTTATTGGCTCCAGTGAGGTATTTAATAGTTGAACTACTTGGGTTAACAAAGTTAGGAATTTGAACATTCTTGTCAATGATTACAACTTTAGTTTTAGTATTAGCTAACTTGCAGATAATTGAGTTACTAAACATTATCATATACACCTTTGTTACATTCTCGTTCATTCATTTATTTACTGAATATTTTTCTTTTAATTCTGTATTGCAATCTGTGCAGACAGAATTAGGCACCAAGCAAAAATTAGCTGTCCTTAGAATTTTAGGTTCATTATGGGGCACAAGCATACACACCTAATTAATCAGAATATCCTTAGCTGTTCTTGCCTGGAATTGGGCAGTCTGCCTTAGTTCAGTTTCTGTTGTTTGTAGAAATTAGGCAATGGACTTGCCAGTCTACTTACCTACACTTCTTTCTGTTTAATATGTTTAATCCAATTTATGATTAATGTAGGCTTACACTCTGTCACCCCAGCAATGAGCACAAGGGTAAGGACTAACTCTGGATTAGGGATCTAATAGCCCAGTCATGCAATACCCAGAGACATTCATGGTTGGTTAAACAGTTACCAGTTAACCTATCATGCCATATTTAGGCTGTGGAAAGAAACTAGTGTACCCATAATAAACACCCTCAAACACAGAAAAATTACTCCGCACACAGAATGCCCAGGATGAGATTTGAACTTAGGATCTTGCGTATGCTATGAACTTTTCTACCTGGTTTATTTTCCCCAAGCATTGAATATCTATCTGTCTTAATTTACAGTTCCCAATTCATGTAATGTACTTGTCCTTCTGATATGCAAGGATTCTGGATTTCCTGGAGAAAACCCATATGGACATGGGCAGAAAGTACACAATGCTGGTAATCAGTAATTAGGCTAGGATATGAAGTCCAGTCTCTACATCTATGTTTTTTTCAAGCACATCTAGCCACAGTGCACCTGTGCCAACCAATAACATTATGTCAAATGTAAATAAATTCAATATTTTGACTATAATAAGTGTAAGGAACACAGCTAACCATTCATTTACTGAATCATTATAAAGAAACTAAATCATTCAGCTGAGAATTTATTAAACTGTTCTATAATTATTACATTACTGATTTCAAATCTTTTGGCAAAATAATGATGCTCAATTTTTGATGTGCAAAACTACAATTTTAAGATGTCTAAGATTAGTTTATAGGGTGGTTTAATGTGAACAAGTATTAGATTGTCATGCTAGTTGCTATAGGAGATAAACAGCATTAATTATAAAATAGAGTACTATATTTAAACCATGTGTAACCACACAACGTATTGTAGAAAACAATGGCATTTGTAATTAAAATCGCACATATAAACAAATAAACAATGCCTGATCCTAGGGACAACAGCAGTCTCTGTCCTGTTCTGGACTGAATGCTGCTACACTATCACTAATGCACTATCACTCAAAATGCTGTGCATAACCAGGGGTAAGCATCCACATATGGAAGACAATGGATCCTACAGAAAAGATATACTGGCCTAGAAATTCAACAGCGAGGGACCATATCCCAAAGACAGATACCCCTACTAATTTTTAAAAAGTTCATTATAATTTGAAAGAAGGATGGCTGTTATCTTAACTATGTAAAAAGCAATCATTTAAAACCTTCATGCAGTGCCAACAATAAATGTTAGTAAAGATTAAATAAGGTAATTTACTACATAATTAGCCCTTCTAATTTTTGTTTTTCATTAAATGATATAAATCACTAATAATTAATTAAACACATAAAAATATGTAGAAAAAACTACCCTACATTAGAGAAAATGCAGCTTACAAGTGTGCCAGACTGAAATTTATAGAAACAGAATGGTGGTTTTGTGATACCTGACAGGTGAGCCATTATTGCAAAACTGCTTTCACCTAGAATCAAGCCTGTAATTGATCCTGTAATTTTAGCTGCCACAGACATAAATCAGCTGATATCATATAGATTAAAAATATGCCAAGTTTTAGGCCAGTATGTTTTTGGATTTTATTTTTTATTTTTTTTTGCCCTAGAATACGTCTATTTTAAGGATTGACGCTAAAAAAAGTACATTGTATGAGTGTGCGGTATAATTAACCATTTGGTGAGTATTGTTGGCTGAAGTTAACATTCCATCACTTTTTCTTGAACGTAGTCTATTCCTTGATTCAGTTTCCACCCTCTGTAGTGCTCCATATTATAAACTGGTTTTATCTTTTAAGTGGAATAATAGGTTTTGATATCAGTAGCCAGAAGTGGATTTATTTACACTGATTTTCTTGTGGCTACCTTAAATTAGAAAAAACTGTTCCCCTTTTCCTGTGAATAACATTGATATTGTTGAAAAGTAGTACTTTCTCAGTAGTTAGTAGCACTTTCTCAGTAGTCTGATTTATGTTTTATTTTGTAAATTTGATATTAATGTATCTGAACTTCATTCCGTCACATTTCCCTTCATTAATTTGTTTCTGTAACCTTTATTTTATTATACCATTGTGTATTAACATTTTGCAAATGTCTCACTATTTTACGTTATGTAGCTTTAACTCAACTTTTCCTATGGTGGAGTGAGTGCGTATTGATTGAAATTCTCTCATTTCCAAATGTTTTGGGAAAATATGTTTCGGGATGTTAACGATTAGTGTACTTTTTCCCAAAAAATAATTAAAGAAATCTAAAAAAAACTAAGTATTTAAAATGTACACAGTAATTTGGCTTGCTGTTGATATTTTCTTTATGTAAACAATATGTGTTAAATATGGTAATCTTGCTGCTTTGAATCTCCCATTTTGAGTTCACATTTTATGACAGAACAGGGCCCAGAATCAGTTAAATACAGTGGTGCGTAAAATAATCAATTTTCTGGGGATATTGTAACTGCAGAAGAAAAACTCAAAAGTTAGTGTTTACTTGAGTATTTAAACCTCTGCTGTTTGGAAGCTCCAGGTTTACACAAATGACAAATGAATCACAAACAACGCAAAGGTGACAGTCATTTGAACGTAATTAAGCATAATTAGGTACTACTTGTGAGTCCTTTACATCTCTTTGCATATATAAAGCACCCTTTGTAAAGGACCATAGTCTTTGTTAGACAATCACTGCAAAAATGAAAGCAATAGAGCATTCTACTGGTGTGAAAAACAAAATCATTGAAGTGCACAAGGCAGAAAATGGCTACAAAAAATATTGAACCATTTGAATGGTCCCATTAAGCACTGTTGGATCCATCATGAGAAAGTGAAAGGTTCTTCACAGCACCAGACTCTTACTAGAACAGACCATCCCTCGAAACTAAACATCAAAGCAAGATGTCGACAGGTGAGAGAGTCTACTAAAAATACAACCATCATTCCTTGGAAGTCTTCAATGCTGTTTGGCTGAAACTAGAGTGAAGATGCATGGGTCCACAATTTCAAGAGCTCTCCATTAAATAGGCATCTACAGGTGGGTAGCAAGAAAGAAACCATTCCGTAAGAAGACAAACATAAAATCACATATAGTATTTGGTACAAAGCATGAGAAGGACCCAGTTAAGATGTGGGTGAATGTTTTATGGTCACGAGTCCAAAATGGAACTTCAAAGAAGTATGTGTGCTGTAACACTGCCCATACCTGCGGTGAAGTATGGTGGTGTCAGCATCATGCTGTGGGGATGCTTTTCATGTGCTGGAACTGGCAATCTTGTCAGAGTTGAAGGAACAATGGATGGACATTACCGCACAATACTGAAGGAGATCTAGTTCCAGTCTACCATGAACCTATGATTCGGGAGAATATTCATCTTACAGTGACCGTAAGCATAAGGCCAAGTGACACTGGAATTACTCAAAAACAGAAAGGTGAATGTTTTGAAATGGCTAAATGAAAGCCCTAATCTTAACCCTATTAAGAATCTGTTCACATTAAAAATATTAAATGGATAAGATATGTGTACGTATCTTTTGTCATGCAGAAAATTATGATGACTTTCCAGGGGATTGAAATCTTTGCATGCCACTGTGTCTTGACCGTGATGCTTTTCAGGCTTTAAGACTTTAACTTGAGTATTACAGTATGTGCTCAAAACAGTGTGCCCATTAACAGTAATGATGAACAGAAACTAGGATCCTGTTAGCAGCCACTGAAAGAACTATATGCATTTCCATTAAGAAACTTACGGAGTCTGCTGTAACATATTTGTCGACTGTACCACTTGTCAACATGATAAATGATTAAAGAGACAAACAGCATAACCAGGTAAAGGGCATACAGACTGGAAACAAACTTCTAAAGAAAAGGCAAATGTATAGTGAAGACAAGCTGGAGTTGTTGCAAAGGTGTTGAAAAATAGCATCAAGAGCAATAAAAACTCAAATAAACTAAGTTGCTAACAAAGGACTTAAAAAGACTTGAGGTCTTAATGTGTATACTATTTTCTCATAAGTAGTTGAGCATAATGGGAGGGAGCATAGTTAAATTTGTTGTCATACATCCCAAGATTCTCCCAAGTTGCATCTAGGCTGATAGGCTAACTTCAGTTATTGGTTTCCTAAACAAACCGTACCAGTAGATGCCCTGGCTAAATTCATTCCCCTTTGCTCAAGATATCAGAGTCTACACTAGTTGTACTGTATTTTCTAAAACTGCATAGCTTTTTCGCCAAAATTGTTTTTATTGAAGCATCAGTACATGGCCTGCAAGTGTACTGGTTTTTTGAATGTATGGGGTCAGGCTCACTTAAAAATAATCAATATTCTAGGAAAAACTGTAATGTCTGAAGCTATACACTACCAATCAAAAGTTTAAAAACATCTCGGATTTTTCAGTTTTTATGGAAATGCATGCAGTTTAATGTATTAATATTTCATGAAATCAAGGTATAGAACAAATAAACAGTGACAAATAAAAAATAAGTCAAGGAATTATTAGGTGTATGAGATTTTGTTCAAATTTTTGATTAATCAAAGTAGCCACCTTTTGCTGATACAACAGCCAAATTATGGTAACCCTCTTGATTCAGAATGCCATTCACTCTGTTGAATGAACCCCAGACCATCACACTTCCTCCACCATGTTTGACAGTTGATGTCACACACTGAGGAACCATCCTTTCACCAACTCAGCAATTTATAAGCACTCTGCTTGATGAACTGAAGAGTTCAAATTTTGATTCATCAGCCTATAAGAATTTCTTCCAGTCTGCAGTAGTCAATAGCCAGTATTTTAAGGCCCTGTTTTGTCCTTTAAGGAATGGATTTCTTCTTGCCAAACTTCCTATCAAACCGCTAGCACAAAGTCTCCTCTTCACTGTGGAAAGTAAGACTTGATTTTGTCAACCACTGTTAAGCGGTGCTTGAAGCTGTTGTACTGTGTACCTGTTATACAAGCTGGTTGCTCTCAGAAACTTTTCTTCTGATTTCTGTGACTCATTTAATTTGTTAATTGCAGTTTTTTTCTCATTATCACAGAAATTTACAACTTTCTACAACATATTTTCTAAATTATACTTTATAGGATGTATTGACACTGTCTGTTCCAACTCAGACAAAACAGACAGAAGGTTTTTAAGTAATCAACAGAAGTTGGGACACCTGTGTAGATTGTTTGCTTCAACTTGCAAGGCTTAATTTACTTTAACTGCTGCAGAATATATGTAGGTTGTAACCTGTTGGAAGACCCATTTGTATTATTCTGAAATGTCCTTTTTCAGTTTTTGCTAACCTAAACTTTAAATTTAAACTTCTGGCAGTGTACTGGTTACCTTTTCAACACTCATTGCATTTCAGCTGATTAAACTGTAAGAAAGCTGGAAAAACTGAGGTGCTCTAAAACTTTTGATTGATAATGTATGTCTAAAAATTTCACCTGTAGGAAAAGAGAGGTGGCTGTGAGATGAGGTGTTTTCCCAATTTAAATCGGAGAAATTATTTGAATTGTTTGTGCAAAATAATGAGGAACATTTAAGATATGAATATAGTCCAAATGCCATCATTGATATTGACTGTAAGCATATACTGTACTTTAGGATAGTTAGACTGTAGTGATTTGTAATTTAAGTACACTATAGAAAAGATTAATCTTACAAATTATTGTTTTTTTTGTTACTTGTCCGTGTAAAAGCAAGTGACATTTCTGCTGCATCCTTTGTTTGTTACAGATAGCCACTGAGTCATTCAACAGTGTATGCTGCTTGGATTAGTTTGCTTACATACAAGGAATAATACAATCAGTTATGTTGTGTTTAATATTTTCATGAAAAAAACAAAAGAGACAGTATTAATCTTCATTGATTGTTCATTAGTCCTTAGATATTACTGCCATGTGCATAGATTTTTCAAAACTAGATCTCTAGTTTTGGGAACACATCAAATGTTTATTCTTTCATTTTATTTCATTTAGAACTTCTATGTGAATCAGGCATTTGAAACACACTGATCTAAGTCTGATGTGGCTCAAGGCTAAAAAGTGTGAAATTGCTGTAAGACCAAGTCAATCCAATTTATTTCTTTTCCATTAGAATTTGGTGAAAAGAATTTGTTATTAGTCCTGCTGGTACAGAAACACAAGTAGCACCATAAGTGAAACTATGTTAAGGAAGACAAGATCAACATCATGACTTAACATTGCATCCTGTTGGGTATTGTTTATTATGTAAATTTACATAGACATATTATTTCATCTATTCCTTTGCTCACTTATCTGTCATTCAAAGATTCTAAGTTAGGAAGCATATTCCTTCAGTGCAAAAAAATAATTGTCCTCTAAATACTGTATCTTGACTTATATGTCCCTATTTCTCTTTTTTGTTAAGCAATTTTGGTGGACATTAGACTTCAAAATGAATAGAGGTCATAGTCACTTGCCACAGATTTAATGACAAAGGCCATCTTAATTCTGTTTCTTATTGACATTATTTGTAATTTTGTTCCCTTTATTCTTTTAGTCTCTTGCTGCCATGATCTTCACAAACAGCAGTACACTTTGCTTTGAATTTGTAATAAACAAAATGTAATAATCTTGAGAATTCATATGATGCAGTTGCTTTTCAGAGTTAGTAAGTCCATTATGTTTCCTGAAGAATTTTGGAAAGCTGATTTGTAATTAGCTGGGCAGCACAACTCCAGGACATTCCAAAGATGTCTTAAATTCATTGGTAACTTTAAATTGGACAAATATGGGCAATACAGGCTCTGTCTCCTAGTAACTCTGAATGGATTAAATGGGTTTGAAAATTGATGAATGGTAGAAATACTTTTGAGAAAGATTGTTGTTTCATTTGAAGCTTACAAAATATGATAAAGTCATGTTATACATTGTGTAACAAAAGTCTCAACAGAAAATTTCTAATAGATAAGTTACTAGCAGTGTTCTTGTGAGTAATGTTTTATATATCTCTCTTTTACAAAACAGATTATCCTGAAGTAATCAACAAAAAAGGAATGAAGTGTCAAGATGCTGCACTACACACCCCAAAACAGCCGCTGTGTAAATACTACCTTTCCTCCTCATTAGAGCTACAACAGCCTGCATGCTAAGAGTATAATTATGGATAAATCATTACATATAACATTTAAGTGCTTTCGTGTGTGTGTGTGTGTGTGTGTGTATAGATATATAGATATATATAATATATAAACACACACACAAGCACCAATTATATATATATATATCTGTAATGCAAAATATGTTATCTTGTAAATGAATACAATCAGAATTGTACAGACTATATATCTAAAGGTGGATATTTCATTTTAATGATTGTTTTTAACAGTTCTCTATATGAAAAGTAGGTTATTTTTTCCACCTAGCTGATCATGTTAATGCACTCTTAGAATAATATAGTGCTTAATGTTAAGTGCTTGTTTGAAAAAGATTTTAAACAGAAAACTAAAGCTTTTGCTCTATAATTAAGCATAATGTCCCATAAATTTTTTGACAAACATTTTATTGCACTTAGGTTCTGATCCTGACAAGATAGTTTACTTTGGGAGGGAATCAATAAATGAATGTTAAATAGATGGGTGACATATTGAGAAGAATGAATTGGTTATTTGAATGTGCATTGTTACCCAGGAAAACCAAAACAAAAATGTGACTGCTAGACTAAACAGCCGTGCAAACATTTTGTATTTATCCATTTCCCAGAAATGGAGTTGATAAACCTTCATGATGTCCTGGGCTGACAGAAAACATTTTGGATTCTCTAGTTTAGGGAACACAATATAAAAGAATGCTTATGTTTATAAATAATGGCCATTAAGATGTTTGCTGTTGTCTCAAGTAACAGTGCCAAGGACTTTGAAAGATCTCATAGATTGATCAGATCTATCAATTCTGGGTATTAATTTGGGTACATTGTGTCTGCAGGCAGACTTGACAAACGTGATTCAGATCATTAATCAATTTATATGAAACAGATATTGGATTTCATTCCGTTGTCCTTTCAGAATGTTAAAAGAGCAGGGGTATATAAAAATGTATAATGTCAGTGCTTTCAAAAGAGAACATTTTAGTTCCTTAAAGATAATAAAGAGGTGCTTTCAGAACCATCCTCCAACAGTTCCCAGTTTAATTTTGAATGATCAATAGAAGTGCCTAAGTATTACACATTTCAAGCCCAAAAGGATGTAATTTAAAAATATTAGCTGAGAAATTATTGGATGTTGTCCAAAAATGTACCTGTTAGTTCTAAGTCCACACACATTATGATGACAGGGTTATTAGTTTTTAAAATACAGGAATGTTATTTTAATTAAGTCATTTTAGAGTAGAATCTTAGGTGATGATAATAAGTAAATAAAAGTTTAATTTGAAACAAGGCGATGCATCACGGCTTTTAACATTTCAAATACAGTAAGCTTTGCTGAGGTGCAATTTTCTAAATATAAAAATCTGTTCTAGTTTTGTTTTATATATTGCAATTTCCTAAAAAGATGTGCCACAAAATTTAATAATCATTGCTTAGCTTTCAAGCTAGTAAAGTGTTTATATTATCATTTAGTGCAACTATCTGTACCAAACTTTTGTCTTATAGACTACATGTTGGCACTGAACATAAATCAACAATTAATATCCCTTTTACATACATACATATGTGTGTGTATATAGTATGTATGTGTGCACTGTGTGTGTCTTTCAGAATTAACCACAGTGCTATTTTAAAATTGGAAAACCCATAAGCTCTGCTTGCTTGGCACAATTTGGGCACCCACCCCGTGATTTTCATTCATTGTATTTTTTTCTTCACAAAAGTTACAGTTTTAATGTAATTTTTGATGTTGAAAGTGATTTATAGATAAGTTTTTGTCATAATTTTAAACTTTTATGTTAAATATTAGTCATAGAAAATATTGTAACCTATTATATTTTAAAATGAATGTAATTTATTAAGCTAAGCTTAGTTCTACTGGTTGGATTGTTCAGAAAAGCTGGTCTCTTGGATCAGCTCCTAAGAAGAAATTCTGAAGCTTGTTTCTGGTATGGGTCACCATTTGTGACTGCAGGTGTATTTTCTTACTGCCTTCATCACCTTTGCAGGGCAATGGAAAACAGTGTGAAAGAGGCTTTAGAATTGCTTGTATTATGTAAAAATGTTTATTGTAAAGGTAATATTCTACCAAAAATATGTACTTTCACTGTAGTTTAGTAGTATTTCATAACAATATTAAGTTGTTAGAATTATTACAGTTCTGTATTTTTGTAAATTATGTAATTGTTAAGTTCAAGGACTGATTTTTTTTTCTGACACTATTTGAGAGGGTTAAATGTTGATAATATACAGGTATTCCTATTCTCTGTTAATCATTTTCAACAGCTTTTTAGTATTTTTATATTATTATTTTATGTTACAGCATTGTTTTTTTATGGGTAGTAGCTACTGTTCGTTTTAAATTCATGAATTATTTTCAGATTCATAATATATAATCATACTTATTATGAATGATATTTCCAGAAAAAAAGTGAAACTAAACATTTTTAAGTGACCAATTATTACCCAATTAAGCAGACATCTTATAGCTAAACACTGCTTGGAATTTCCTTTTAAATTTACTTTTAAACTCCATATAAATGGAGATCCTTTGTATTAAGAATTATAATACTGTACTATAATACTGGTTAAGCGGGTCAGAAGATATATGAGCTATATAAACACTGTGTGTGTGTTTTAATATATTTATGTATGTATGTGTGTGTATGTATGTGTGTGTAAAGATGAATAGAACAA
>JANRMT010062834.1:1195440-1223795 GCA_026402145.1 Polypterus bichir lapradei
TACACACACACACATATATATACATATGAATATATATGTGTGTGTGTGTGTGTATATAAATATACAATATGTATATTATGCTTGCACACACAGTCATAGAAGAAGATTGTAGAAAATTTAGAGTAAAATCTTCTTAAATATAGAACTAAAGGTGTAATAATTTTTCTAACATATATAGAAGTTTTAAAAAATTGATGTCATCAATATGTTTCAATGGGAGCAACATCTTTAGATCCTTTGACAGTGACATAGCTTGACATGTCTTTCCAAGTGGGTTCAACCATGCCACACATTTCATCCTTTTTTTTTAATGGGCAGGACAGATGAAGGGATGGTCACAGTTTAGGATCCTTTAGTTTTTTTTTTAATATATTGTTTGTTTCTACTTTGTTTCTGACAGTTTTATGGTGTCAGGTGTTCACTTCTCATTTCTTCAGTTCCCTTTTGCCAACTGTATACATATTGAGGTATAAAAATATACTTAGGCAAGTAATGGTGAAGCACAGATTTGTTTTTTCTCCCCACTAAGGCAGGGAAGGGCATGTGGAGAGTCTTTACATGTTGTGATGGAAACAACATTGTCCTTGATTTAAGAACATATTAAGGACTGAAATTACAGATTTTTCTTTGGCTGTGTGTATAATGGTATGTATAAAAATACTATAAACATTTTTTCACTAGTTCTTAATCTCCATTTCAGATTATTTGCAAAGAAACCTATTTTTCATGTTAATGGAAAATACTTTTAACCTGTTTGAAAATGTTTAAATTCCATTATGCCTTTCTTATTAACAATACAAAAAGTGCAAAAGTCTTAAGGTAAATTACCCTTCATCTGAACAAAGTTGTGTTTTGTAATGTTGACAGAGGGCTATTTCTTTGTGGGTTTTTTTTTTCATGTATGGTGTATGGAGAGGCCAAAATGGTTTTAAAAGAATACAAAGTTTATTTCAAAATAAAATTCTGTAAAATGTATCAATGTCACAGGTTTTTTTTTTAAATAATTAATGTGACTCAGAATACATGTAATATGCTAAATTTTATCAGCTGAAATCAAGCCCTCTTTGAAAATTAGTTTATAACCATTTTACATGCTTTATTTGTGCATATATTGTGTTTTGTTATATAGTCAGTTGTTTTGGTTCCAGCAAATGTTGTAAAACTTATTGAGAGAATTAAATAAAATATAATTATTATAATTTTGTCGTTTTGTAATTTATTTGTATGATTTGTATATTATTATTGTTTTAAAGCTAGTAAAACTTGAAAATGTAAATTATTAAATTTTACTGAAGAGGGCATCTGTTTCATTATGATTTCGTTGGGCAGGCAGTGTGATGTAGTGGTTAAGGTTTTGGACTTCAAACCCTGAGGTTGCAGGTTCAAATCCTGCTATTGACACTGTGTGACCATGAGCAAGTCACGTAACCTGCCTGTGCTACAACTGAAAAAACAAAAAAATTGTAACCAATTGTGTCATAAATGTTGTAAGTCACTTTGGATACAGGCATCAGCCAAATAAATAAATGTAAATAAATAAATAATTGTAGGATGTTCTGAAAAAGTTAACAAGTACAGTAGGTCTAGTAGGTCTTGAGTTTCAAAAGATTGTTAACTAGAATACTGTGTAAAATATTTTCATGCTATTTATTTACTTTTGCCAAAGGCTTTCATTGTATATCTTTCATCTCTTTATATATACTCTTCAACCACTTGTAATATTAACTTGTGATACCCAGTTTGCCCACAACTTTGGCTCTGCAAGCTTTCCAGGGCATTGATTGTCATGAGACTTACTTTCAAAAGAAGTAACAGTTTATTATAACTGTGTAAACCATCATGCAAACAGTGCATCTTATGTCAAAAAATAAATAATTCCAGAAATAATCCATATTAAAAAATCGTGTGGCTTCAGAGTTTTCAAACAATGGAAAACCAATAAATGAGATAAAATCCAAACTAGAGAGGTTCAATTCCTTGTTGTGCCTTTGTTCCCTTCAACTGTCCTCATCAGAGCACTTCACGGATGCATTCCCTCAATCTGCCACCTCAACCAGTACCCGTGAGCCCAAAGTCCTTTCTCGGATGCTGCCATGTAGAACCCCATTCTTCAGTCAGTTCCCATGGATACTCTTCCTCTCGCCAATTCATCTTCCAGCTGTTCAGCAACAAAGAGCACATCCACCTCTCTCAGAGATGAGGGAGGACTCACCCAGCCCTCCATCCTGCTCTCCACAGTTAGTCAGCACGTAAGATGCTGCCCAGTTTGTTGTCCTTTTGTTGATTTTTTCCCAGCCAGCAATCACATTCTCTTCCCTTTTCCTTCCTTCTAAACTTTTCTCTTTTCAGCACACCAGCCCTGTTTCCTTTTATTCAGGCTTTACACCCAACTACTGCCTCCTGATTATTGTGATACTGCCACTCGGGAATCCTCGCTTAACACTGACGCATACTGGCATGTGCGTACCCCACTTGAGCTAAAGTGGAATGTGCCACTACTAGAAACAATTAATAGTTAAAACCATTGAGACCTCGTACACTTCTTATGACAAAACTGCTTTGGGGTAACTCGGTTTAATTCATTGATAAATAATCAATAATAATTTTTTAGTAATGGCTTTTTCTTTCTTTTTTTTTTTTTTCTTTATGAAAAAATGGTTGCAGATTCATATGAGCAAATTGGGTGCAGAGCCATTCTTGGTTAAATCTCGATATTTTCCAGAAAACGGATTGAAGTCATACTTTCTATTCACTCACTGCTTATGTATGTGACCAGTTAGTGGGCAGTTTTTTTGTAGGTTATTAAAGTGGTTAACTGGTTGTTAATGGCATTGCTCAAAAGTTGCATCTGTTGGTTGATGCTTAAGCATGTTTCATTTTTATATATTTTTTTTTGTTTACTGTTTTAGTGTTGTCCATTGATGATGTTTATTGCTCCAGCATTCTGGTTGTTATTGCATCACACATTGCTGGGAGACGTACTGTATTTTACATATGTGTTCGTGAAGTCATGAGGTCGTAGTCACATGGTTTTGCCAGCCACCATATTTGTGAGGAAGTTTGTGCCAGACCTTTTAATAAAAGAAAGACCTATATTTACTGAATGTTAGTTTCTCCTGAAATGTCTGTCAAGGGGTTATGAATACTGGTACTTCTGACATCCAGCCTTTTTTTTTGACCTGGTTGTCAATCATTATGTCCCCATGTGTTTTGCCACAGCTCTGTCCAAAGTGGGCTTGCTGTTTGTGCTGTATAGTATTTTTGACTCTCTCTGGTTCATTTAATAGTTTGATACCTGGTAACATCAAAAAATGTATGGTTTTGGGTAGCACATGCTATTTTCAGTGTTACCCAAAAAAAAATCAGAAGCTGAGCAAGAGGAAAAAAAGAGATAGGAGAAACTGTAACTCAGTCAGTAATCACTGAGGTATTCCTCCACTCTAGGCTGTATGGTACTGTGGTTGAGGGAAACCATATTTGGAAAGAGAAAGCTCACACAAAATCTTGTTTTGAATTTGCAGAAAACTTTTAGTATAGAATGTGGCAAGTGATCTGATGAGAAAAAAGTTTAGTTATTTGGCTTGATGCATGTTATTGTGTGTAGCAAAAAAAGAGCACACCCCTTCATTTACAAAATGCAGTCATCATATTAAAGTATAGATTTAGCAGGATTATAATTAGAGGTCACTTTTCATTTGGCAGGGTCTGATTGCCATGTCACTATAGAGGGTGAAATAAACCGGTAAAAAATAGAGAGAGACAATGGAGCCAACCCTTGTTCAGTTTTGAAGAGATCTGAAATTGGGACAGCAAATAATATTTGAACAAACCAAAAAACCTTAAACAGAAAGCCAATGGCATAGGAAGAAGATAGTGAAACACTTTGAGTGGGCCAGTAAAAGTTCTGATTTAAATCGCACAGTCAGTCTACGGCAAGAGCTTGATTTTGCTTGGTACTGGTGTTCCTAATGATCCTGCAACAAACGGAATAAATCTGGTTATGTGCCGTTAAACACTAGAAGTTGGACAGTATTCATACAGAAGTATTTCACAGGTATATTTTTCCATTTTTCCCTTTTACAATAAATATGATTTTGGCCTGTCACAACATAAAGTAACTTTTAGTTGTAATACAGCAAATTATGGTGGTTGTTATAGGAGTATGAATACTTTCTAAGCCCACTGTATGTATCAAAGTTTTGTGTGTGTGTATATAAATGATATACATTTTGGTGTTTTTTTTTTTTTTGTTTTCTGCATTAGTGTGTCAGTAGAAAAGAACTAATTTCAGATTGTCAATAATTCATTTTCAGAAAAATACATTTTTTATTTTGTTTAAAGAAGGTGACCTGTTAAGTAACAGAACACTTTTCATATAGAAACTTGTTGGGTTTGTAGGTATTTAGCCCAGCATGACAAAAAAATTACACAACAGGTTCTAATGCTCAGTGACATAACTGTTAGAATTAGTGTTCTTTTTAAATATTTTTCTGGCTTCCCTGAAGATAGAAACTTAATTGTTGTGTCAAGAAACCAATTCTTTATTTTTAATTAAAGCTTTTTACCATCTTTTCTGATACCATTTAGTTTTGGCAGCTCAGTTTTGCGTTGCTGTCTCCATGAAATTCTATCCCATGATACACCAGGGGCCTCATGTATAAATGGTGCGTACGCACGAAAATGTTGCGTAAGCCTGTTTCCACGCTCAAATCACGATGTATAAAACCTAAACTTGGCGTAAAGCCATGCACATTTTCACGCTAGCTAAAACCCTAGCATATGCAAGTTCTCCACTCTGTTTTGCAAACTGGCGGCACCCAGCATCAAAGCAGTGCTTTTGTTCCAGTGTGGTTTCCCTTTCTTTTTTAGATCCACATCCCTGACGCGGCTTAATCATATACACTGAAATTAACCGCACATTGTGTATTAGTTTAGGGCATCTGATTGTAATTAACCTGTAACAATATAATGGTCCACGGAATGGCCAAACTATTCCAAATACCATAGCTGCTTTAGCGTTGTTCCTCTCAATGCATCACTCACACTATTTATCCCACTGTATCTGAGTGTGCAATCTGATTAGAAAGAGAATTAACGGTGTACAGCATCAAGCACACACTGCCTCAGCCATGCTGTCTATTGAAGCTCCAGAGCCTTTCCTGTAGGGACATCATGGTTCAGAAACAGTTTCATCCCAAGAGCTATAAACGCACTCAATCAGTCTATCAAGTGCTCCTTGTAGAACTGTTTGTAGTTATTAGTACAATTACCTCACTGTAAACTTGAGATACAGTTATAATATTGCACAACCTGCGCCACTTTATAAAGCGCATATTTACATATGATGACAATATAATTTTTAAGATGAAATGCAGCAAATATGTTTATTACATTATACAGATAAAATGTTAACATCATTTAAATAACCTATATTGTTAATAATTAAACATGTGAAGACACGTCGCAGCGCTAGCAAAGAGCTGGTGCTCCGTTTCCCCTAATTGTTCCTGCCTTGCACCGTATTCTTGCTGGGACTAGCACAACCCAGGATGAATAGATGGATAGAATAGTTAAAACATGTACTACAAAGATATTTCAATGTTCCTTAAAAGTTTTGAAGAATCGGCGTTCTAAGCCTACAGATGACTTAACATCTATTACAGAGTTGCTTGTGTGGCGATTGGTTACTTGGAGAAAGAAAAGGAAGGACATGAATTGGGGGTTAGTACTTTGAAAGAGACAGTACTGCTGCAATAAATTATTTCATCGAAGGTCGTGCACGGCACAGCAAGCATCTTGCGTGAGGCATGAACAATCTCTGGACAGGGCACCAGCTCTTCACTATCACTGCGCCACGGTGTTCACATGCTTTAACTCCTATCATCATGAAAAGTATCATCATCAAGATGTATCATCATCAAGTATACATCTCAGTATTTTAATTATTCAGAGAGCTGTAATATCACGAATGTAATGGATTCTGTGTCCTGTTGGAGGAATAGAAAGCCCGTTTAAGAAGCACGTAGTGATTCACACACATAGACCACATAAAAGAACACATACAAAAAAGCATTTAACGTGCTACTATACTTATGATGGTATTTGAGAAACTAGTAAATTAAACGATTTAAAGATGAAGTTTATGATTTTCTACTTTAATGACAAAATAAACTACGTGATTAAAGTTGACATTTCGAGCTTTTTTCTCAATGTCCCTATGTTTTTTTCTTTTCTCTGTACCCTAATAAGCTTCCATGTGACACTCAGACGGTGGGCTACAACTCACCTTTTCACGGTGACTTTGATATCTGACAATTTGTTTTTTTATTTCGGATACTGTTTGACTTGAGCTTTCGAGTTTCTCCGACACTCTATGTCACTCGATCAACCACTGTTTAAACCAACAAATAGTACGTTTTTCCTTGCCTGAACTCGGTATTCACTGAAATTCTTCTATTTTCCCCTGTGCTTTTGCCATTGCGTTTTCACAGAATGCTGAGCTTAAGGGCTATTTATATTGATTTGCATATTCAAAAAGGCGTAATTCTGGGAGGAGTTTGGGAGTGGCGACAGGTGCGTGCACTTGCGTTACTTTTCACGCTGACCGAGATTTATGGAACGGAAAAACGTGGAAGTTGGCAAACACACAGATTTATGCATCTGGATTTTTTTGTGCATACGCACATTTCTGCTTTTGTCTTTACGTCATGTTTTAGTGTGAATTCTACACACGGTGTTATGCATGAGGCCCCAGGTCACTAATGTTTATGATGTCATCAAGTATGCTGGTATAAAGGTCTCCCAAACCGTCATTTAATTTCCTTCATTGAATCAAATATAACTCTAGTTTCTTGGCTCAAGTTCTGCTTTTGGGTTTTAATATTTGGCTTGTGATTTGGCTCTGACAGTTCTCTCTTTTGATTTACAGCCTTGACCCTTATTTTGCCCTTTTACTATGCTCTTTCTCCTGACCAACTTTTTCTGTATTGAACTTGCTGCCAATTTTTAGAGTCAGCAGAGTAACTAGTTGATTGACGTAAAGAGGTGAATAAAACAAATCAGACTGGACAAAGACTTACCTAAGAGGTAAAGCTGTGCTAGATGTGACTGTTTGTCATTAATTCATGGAAAGTGTGAGTATAACAGCAAGACACAAAGTTGTCGTCCTGCATCAGCAGGGTCTCTCTGATACGGACAGGTGTTTCCAGGTGTGCTTCCAAAGCTCTTCTGCAGAAACACAAACAAACAGCCAAGGCTGAGGACAGAAAAATGTGGTGGCTGGCCACAAAAGCTAAATTCCCTTCAAAATTGGCAGAATTACGGCACTGCTCTCCACTTTCAGCTCTCAGAAATCACTGGAGCCCAAGTACACCCTTCTTGTCAGAAGATTTGATCATGCGAAAGTTGCTTCCAAGAAGCCATTGCTCTGCTTTCTACCGACACACAAAAATACAAAGACTGGAGTTATAAACAATGGCAGCAAGTGTTCTGAATAAACAACTCAAAGTCTGACATTTTTGTCACAGAGCATACATTTTCAATAAATAACACAAACATGATTGCTGTAGTAAACCAAATAATGCAGTTTATTTAAAACAGGATAGCAGAAGATGTCAGATAGCAAAAGATGGACACATGCAATTACTATATGTGTGTGTGTATATATATGTATATATATATATATATATATATATATATATACTAGCAAAATACCCGCGCTTCGCAGCGGCGAAGTACTGCATTAAAATTTTTATTAAGAAGAAAATTTAACCTTTTTAAACTGAGGGAAAATATGCCAATAATTATTTGTTAAGGATCTCTTTGTATACCATGTTGTCAGTTCGACCCTCCGGTTGTAACATGACAAAGCTGTGTGCTGAGCTTACTCTTGAGCATGTAACTTACAGTTGGCCATGTGAACAGTAATCTTGTCTCAAATCTTACAGCTTGGATTGCTGCTGTCATAATCGGTTTGAGTTTCATGGTTTGTTTCAATTACGACAGTATTTGCAGGATTTTTTGTGTTGAAGTGACATTCGGCATCTGTCAAGCGTTGTAAGCACACAACCGGTTTCATCGATAAAATCACATCCAGCTTTTGAGAGTTTAAACATTCATAAACATCAAAGTGTCCACTACTGAAATCATCACCTGTGAATCTAAGATGTTTAAGAGGCATTGGCAGTTGTCGAAAGGTGTAAAATATTTGGCCATTTCAGTACACTTGAAAGCGACAACCGAACAATTCAGCGGCAGCCATCAACTCACATGCAGAACCATAGGTGAAGGGCATAAGCATTTCACTCTTATAGTGCTCCTGTGTAGTATAATTATCTCCTGTACCGTCATCAGTCCACACCTTGAACCTGTCCCAGTCATTCAATACATAAGACACAATGTTCCTCCGGATATCAAGAGTGAGCCTAATATGGCCGTGCAATATGTAACAAAGAGAATGGAAAAGGTAGGTGCCATCTCCGGGCATGGAAACCACTCAATAAGTGACAGTTCTTTGATCGATAGTGATCACCTCGATACACATGGTAATGGGGGTTGGAATGATAAAGGAAATGGGTACCTGAGCAATGTAAAGTAAGTCTAAAATACCTATACAATAACTATAATTGTAATAAACAAACAATAAAACAGCGGAGAAGCCGTGGATTAAACAAAAAGGCTGTAGTTATCAGTAGGGAGACGTGAATCCCGTGGTGAAGCAAGGAAGGGAATGTAGAGACCGGAGCGACGGACGGTCTTATATAGGCAGGCAGCCAACAACGTGGGAAGCGTTGGGATGGGGGACCCTACACCACCTCACACGGTGACCGAGCTGCAGGCTGTGAACGTATATATGTACGTAAGTAGGATTCAGTTAGCGTTGGGAACCCGCGTACCAAATTTCTTGAAGATGGGCCCATAAGTAACAAAGACTGTTGAAAAGTTCAATATGGCGGCCGACAGTGGCATCATACCACCGAAATAAGTACGTGCATTGGTTTCGGTTAGTGCAGGGAAGCCGCCTATAAAATTTCGAGAAGATCAGGCCATAAATAAGAAAGTTCAACATTGGGCGAACGTTGTTGACCGTAATGACCATTACGCGTAGAATTTCGAAATGAAACCTGCTTAACTTTTGTAAGTAAGCTGTAAGGAATTAGCCTGCCAAATTTCAGCCTTCTACCTACACGGGAAGTTGGAGAATTAGTGATGTTGGAAAGTTCAATATGGCGGCTGACAGTGGCGTCATACCACCGAAATAAGTACGTACATTGGTTTCGGTTAGCTCAGGGAAGCCACCTATCAAATTTCATGAAGATGGGGCCGTAAATAAGAAAGTTCAACATGGCGGACGTTGTTGACCGTTATGACCGTTACGCGTAGAATTTCGAAATGAAACCTGCTTAACTTTTGTAAGTAAGCTGTAAGGAATGGGCCTGCCAAATTTCAGCCTTCTACCTACACGGGAAGTTGGAGAATTTGTGACATTTGGAAAATTCAATATGGCGGTCGACAGTGGTGTCATACCAACGAAATAAGTCCGTACATCGGTTTCCGTTAAAAGTTTAATATGGCGGCCGACAGTGGCATCATACCACCGAAATAAGTACCAAATTTCAGCCTTCTACCTACACGGGAAGTTGGAGAATTAGTGACGTTGGAAAGTTCAATATGGCGGCTGACAGTGGCGTCATACCACTGAAATAAGTATGTACATTGGTTTCAGTTAGCACAGGGAAGCCGCCTACCAAATTTCGTGAAGATGGGGCCATGAATAAGAAAGTTCAACATGGCGGACGTTGTTGACCGTTATGACCGTTACGCGTAGAATTTCGAAATGAAACCTGCTTAACTTTTGTAAGTAAGCTGTAAGGAATGGGCCTGCCAAATTTCAGCCTTCTACCTACACGGGAAGTTGGAGAATTTGTGACATTTGGAAAATTCAATATGACGGCCGACAGTGGCGTCATACCACTGAAATAAGTATGTACATCGGTTTTGGTTAGCGCAGGGAAGCCACCTACCAAATTTCATGAAGACGGGGTCAGCCTTCTACCTACACGGGAAGTTGGAAAATTGGTGACGTTGGAAAGTTCAATATGGCGGCCGACAGTGGCGTCATACCATCGAAATAAGTAAGTACATCGGTTTTGGTTAGCGCAGGGAAGCCGCCTACCAAATTTCGTGAAGATGGGGCCATAAATAAGAAAGTTGAACATGGCGGACGTTGTCGACCGTTATGACCGTTACGTGTAGAATTTTGAAATGAAACCTGCTTAACTTTTGTAAGTAAGCTGTAAGGAATAAGCCTGCCAAATTTCAGCCTTCTACCTACACGGGAAGTTGGAGAATTAGTGATAAGTCAGTGAGTGAGTGAGTCAGACAGTCAGTCAGTGAGGGCTTTGCCTTTTATTAGTATAGATATATATATATATATATATATATTTGTGTGTGTGTATATATATATATATATATAAATATATTGTCACACACGTGCGCATGGGAGGCAGCTAAAGGGCTTGAGTGAAGGCAGTTCGGAGGCATGCCGGGGTGTGGCAGAGTGCACTGACTCTTTTTCTCCCTTGCCTGTAGACAATTCCCGGGGGATTCCACCTGGCTCTCCTGACATCACTTCCGGGACCGAGCCAATGGAATTCGGCCACACCAGCTCCAGTCCCCCTGATGTCACGTCCGGCTATGATCCAGTGGTGGAAGACCACGTGCTTGATCCATATGACCTCACTTCCTGTCTTCCCCTTTAAAACCTGCCCCTTTTCCCTTTTTCCTCAGTCTTGTTTTGGACTCAGTTGTATGCACTTCAGTGCTATTTATTTTGCTGGAACGACTTTTGCAGCCAGGATACCACATTACACGAGTGGCTGCCCCAAACCTTTATCTGTCCATGTCTCGTTCTTGTGACAGTGGCATAGTCGGCAGGATGGAGAAGTCCCAGAAGAGAAGGGGACAGGACCTGCAATACACCCAGGTGGGAGCGTACCGGGGCCGAGTATTCAGCCGGGGAGGGTTCCCCGTGGTTCGGCGTGACCCGGTGCGGGCTCCGCTCCCGGCATGCATAACTAGACCACCTGGAGAGGCCAGGGAGTGTGTGGGTGGGGCTCACAGAGTTGTGCTGCCCTGGAGGGGGGAGGCAAAAGGGGCTCAGTATGCTCTCTTGGGGGAGAGTGCCTGCCTCCCTGTGAAACCAAAGCCCCATTTACCACCTAGGGGTGCCCCAGACTGGCAGGTGAATAAAATAAAAAAATGGAGGTTGGAACCTGAGCGACCGACCAACAAACAAGCCTGGTCCTTATGGGCAACGGTAGGGCACTGGCTACGGCCATTTGAAAACACACCCTACCAAATAATAGAGCAGGTAGCTTGCTATCTGCTCCTGGAAGCGCTTCCCCGTGGCTTCACCCAGCCGGTCTGGGGCAAGCAGTTTAAGAACATGTCAGATCTCGTAGAGCTTCTGGAGACACAGAGGGCAGCCTCACACTCTGAGGGAGCAGAACCGTCCTTATGTCAAACTCAACCGGGGTACGTCCCAAGACCTAGCCCCTCCCTGTACAACCCGGAGCTTGTATTGGCGTCCGCGGTGCCGCGGGCGCACAAACCGCTTGGAGACGAGGAGGAATGCAGGTGGAGGGCGAGGAGGGGTTGGTGTGCTCTGGTTAATCCGTTGGCAGTCCCACATACTGGCGTGGTGATCGTCAACGGACACAAGACCACCGTGTTGTTCGATTCTGGCAGCAACATTTCCATTGTTGCCCGCCGCTTTGTGCAACCGCAACAGTGGCTAAAATTTAAGACCGGTATAACCTGTGTCCACGGAGAAATCCGCTGGTACAGGACCGCCGCTTGTGTCATCAGTTACGGAGGGTCAGTTCGTAAACTCACCGTAGCGGTCCTACCAGATCCTCCACACCCGGTGATACTAGGGCGGGACTGGTCTAAAATTAAAAGCGGTGTGACACATACCACTCCCGGGGTTAATTTGGGCCTCGTTATGGACGGAGATGAACCGTCTCAAGCTGCCTCTACACCGTGTAATCAGCCGGCAGAGAGAGACGAAGCGGTCACCCTAAGTGACGTGGCAACTCCCGGGCCGTCGCGTGCTGACACATCATCCACCAACGCCGCGGCGGAGCGGAAGGAAACCACGCCCAGGGAGGTCGACACTGACCCTCTCTCCATGTTGCGGTTCCAATTTAAAGAAATGCCGGCTTCTTTTAGAAGGGAGCAATGGAACGACGACTCCCTGAAGTTTGTAAAAAATGCAGTGGTCCTTGTCAATGGCCAGCGCACTCATCAGTCGATGCCACAGGGCCCTCACTTTGTGTTAGACAACGACCTTCTTTACCGTGTAGCAATGCATGACGGACAGGAGAGAAAGCTGCTGCTAATTCCGTGTACCTTCCGGCGGCAGGTCTGCGAACTAGCACATGCCCACCTCCTAGGTGGCCACTTGGGCACCGAGAAAACTCTGGAGCGGATCAAGTTCCATTTCTACTGGCCAGGAATTAATGAGGAGGTTCGTCGCTTTTGCGCTTCCTGCCCGGAGTGTCAACTGCGACAAATTCCTAGGAGGGACCGTGCTCCTCTCATTCCTATTCCACTGATTGACGTTCCCTTCCACAGAATCGGGGTCGACCTGGTGGGAGCCCTCAGCCCGAGGACACAAGTACATTTTAGTCCTCGTGGATTATGCTACACGATACCCCGAAGCTGTTCCCTTGCGCTCAGCTACCTCTAAAGCCATCGCACGGGAATTACTAGGGGTATTCACGTGCGTGGGGATCCCCAAGGAAGTCTTGACAGACCAGGGGACCCCTTTCACCTCGGAGACGTTCAAGGAGACTGCCAGGTTACTGAAAATAAAGCATTTAAAGACCTCGGTGTATCATCCTCAAACCGACAGATTAGTAGAGAGGTTTAATCAAACTCTCAAGCAAATGCTGCGTAAGGTGGTCAGCGAGGATGGAAGGAACTGGGATCAGCTCCTCCCCCTCGTCCTTTTTGCCTATCGGGAAGTCCCACAAGCCTCCACGGGGTTCTCCCCTTTTGAACTACTGTATGGGCGACAACCTCGGGGCATATTAGATATTTTGAAAGAAGGCTGGGAAGAAGAGGCTCTTCCCTCTACAAACATACTGGAGTATATCGCGCAGTTACGTGATAGATTTGGAAAGATTCGGCCTCTCCTTAAAAGTCACATGGAGGAGGCTCAAGCAGCACAGGCCCGGTACTACAACCGTGGCACGTCTCTTCGGGAGTTCCGCCCGGGAGATCGGGTCATGGTCCTAGTGCCTACCTCCCACTCTAAGTTGCTTGCCCACTGGCAGGGCCCCTACAAATTTAAGGAGAGGAAGGGACTGGTCGACTATTTGGTGAGTCAACCCAATCGTCGGCCGAAGGAGCGGGTTTATCATGTGAACCTGCTGAAACCGTGGAAGGACAGGGACCCCACTCCCTCCTCCGGCCAGCCCCGCTCACTCTTCGCTCACACACACGACCTTAACTTCGGCACGGACTTAAGTCCCAGACAGTGGCAGGAGCTGGAAACAGTTACCCGGACCGTTCGGGAGGTAGTCAGTGAGAACTCCGGAAGGACCTCTCTGATTGAGCACAACATCGTGACAGAGCCCGGGGTTGTTGTCCGAGAACGCCCGTATCGTCTTCCCGAGGCAAAAAAGGCTGAAGTGGAGCTTGAGATCAAGCGCATGCTGGAACTAGGTGTAATTGAGGAAAGTTATAGTCCCTGGTCCAGCCCCATTGTGCTCGTCGGTAAGCCGGACGGGAGTTGGAGGTTCTGCAATGACTTCCGTCTGCTTAACCAGGTCTCCCAATTTGATGCCTATCCAATGCCACGCGTGGACGACCTCCTCGAGAGGCTTGGACAGGCTCAATATCTGACCACACTTGACATGACAAAAGGGTACTGGCAGGTTCCTTTAACGGACTCCCTGAAGGAAAAAACCGCGTTTAGTACCCCTAGCGGACACTGGCAGTATCATGTCCTTCCATTTGGGTTACACGGGGCTCCAGCAACCTTTCAGCGTCTGGTGGACAAAGTGCTTCGGCCTCATAACTCATACAGTGCTGCCTACCTGGATGACGTGGTCATCTATTCCAGCACATGGAGGGAACACCTACAGCATGTCCAAGCGATATTACGGACACTTGGTGAGGCTGGGCTCCGGATTAATCCCAAGAAATGTTTCTTTGGATTAAGCAAGGCCAAATATTTGGGCTACCTGGTGGGTCGGGGTACCGTAAGGCCACAGTGCTCCAAAATTGATGCCATTTTGAAATGGCCCCGTCCGCGAACCAAGCAGCAGGTCCAAGCCTTTCTCGGATTAGCCGGGTACTACCGCCGGTTTGTACCCTGGTTCTCGGAGAGAGCGGCGCCCTTGACTGATTTAACAAAGAAGAGGGCATGGACTGAAAAAACAGGCGCTGCATTTGGTGACTTAAAGCAGGCCCTTTCATCCGCACCTATTTTGATGGCACCTAACTTTTCTTTGCCTTTCATCCTCCAGATGGACGCTTCGGACACAGGCCTGGGCGCCGTGCTGAGCCAAAGCGTCGATGGTGTGGAACACCCCATCATGTTCCTGAGCCAGAAACTGATGGACCGGGAGACCAGGTATGCAGCGGTGGAACGGGAGGCTCTGGCGATTAAATGGGCGATTACTCGGCTTAGGTACTACCTGTTGGGCCGGGAATTCACCCTTGTCACGGACCATGCACCTCTACAGTGGATGGCCCTGCACAAGGAGTCGAATCCGCGGGTCACCCGGTGGTTTCTTGACCTACAGCCGTACAAGTTTTCGCTCGTTCATCGTCGGGGTGCTCTCCATGCCAACGCTGATGCTCTTTCTCGGGTTCACGACCTCTCGGTTAGGGTCGCCCGACCCGACGGGTCTGGGCTAAGGGGGGGGGGGGGGGCCTTGTCACACACGTGCGCATGGGAGGCAGCTAAAGGGCTTGAGTGAAGGCAGTTCGGAGGCATGCCGGGGTGTGGCAGAGTGCACTGACTCTTTTTCTCCCTTGCCTGTAGACCATTCCCGGGGGATTCCACCTGGCTCTCCTGACATCACTTCTGGGACCGAGCCAATGGAAGTCGGCCACACCAGCTCCAGTCCCCCTGATGTCACGTCCGGCTATGATCCAGTGGTGGAAGACCACGTGCTTGATCCTTATGACCTCACTTCCTGTCTTCCCCTTTAAAACCTGCCCCTTTTCCCTTTTTCTCCAGTCTTGTTTTGGACTCAGTTGTATGCACTTTTTGCTGTTTATTTTGCTGGAACGACTTTTGCAGCCAGGATACCACATTACACGGGTGGCTGCCTCAAACCTTTATCTGTCCATGTCTCGTTCTTGTGACAATATATATATATATATAAAATCCTAAGCCTAAATGTGCAATGATTTTGTGCAATGTTTCTTTGTCACTTTTCTGTCATGCTTTAAATTGGGCTTATTTATTTAAATTATAAGTTAAAAAATATCAAGAGCTCCCATCCCGCGAGATGAGACTTTGTGCCAAGACACTTAACCATGGCCGGGGCCAGAAATAAAAGACAGAGAGTAGATGACAAAGACAGCTGCTGTACAGGCTTTTAAATGTTTGATGTGCTGCAATAAAAGACAGAGAGTAGATGACAAAGACAGCTGCTGTACAGGCTTTTAAATGTTTGAAGCTCCACGCGAGTTTCAGCTCATACAGCACGGCATCATCAAAGAGGAGGTAAAAAAAAATATTGTATCACCGTTTAAGAGCGGCAGAGATGCAAAGTGGCTGGCACGTAACGCAGACCAGAGGGTTGGTGAGCGAAGCGAGCAGGGAGTAAGCCCCCTGGTATATATACAGTGGAAGCTCTGGTAACGAACGTCTCGGACCACGTACAAATCGGATTACAACCAAAAAGTTTGCCAAACTTTTGCATCTCTTCACTACCACACACTCGGGTGACTAACAAGCCATTTTCCCTTTCGGTTCGTACGCGCCGATGATTTCTGCACGTATTCAGTCTCTCCCTGGACATTCGCTGTGAACTCTTTGTGCACTATTTAGTTTCCCTTCCAGTTCGTACGCGCCGGAGATTTACGCATGTGTTCAGTCTCTCCCTGTACAGTACATTTTTCTCGGTCAGACATGCATCGCGCAAAGGGACTTTGTGGTATAGCAGGTCCACAGCGCATGTCAAGAGGCCAGTTTTAAATAAATAATCGCCGCACTTGCAGCTTAGCGAATATGTGTGGTGGTTGATTGCTACAGCTGCCACATCCTCTTCATAAATAGAAGCGCGAGGTGGCTAAAGGGAGGAAAAAGAAAAGAAAGACAGAGGTTGCGGAGTGAGGAAGTAAAAAGGAAGCAGTGTGGAAAGAACCGGTGTGAGCAAGCGAGTGGGTGAGTGCGTGCTTGCAGGCAGGCAGCTGGACAGTGAGCAGTGTTTGGCCAAAACTCGGTGGAGCAGAAGGAAGCGGTTACTCCAGCTGAGCGATCATAGAGCTGGAGTGACCAGAAGGACAGCTGGCCGCGTAAGGCCGAGAAGGCAGTTAAAGAATGCATCGGGCTTGTTTTTAAAGAGACTGCTTCCAGCATTGATTTAACCTCGTATTTAATGGAGACTTTTTTCTATTGGATTTTAACCTCCACTTCACTTCTGTTTTTATGGGATTATTTATTTATTGAAGGATTCTGAAAGCACTGCACTTTATTTAATTTGGACTTTGTTTTTGATTGTTGTTTTGCTGATTTTAATAAAAGCACTTGGCACTTTTTGCACCATCCCCTTGCTCCATTGTACAGTAGTGCCTCACTGTCGTGCTCATCGGTAACATTACCGATGGTGACGGGTTTAAGGGCTCCCGGAAGCGAGATGGGATCATGCAGCGAACCCGCATCGTCACAGACTTTACCTCAAAACTGTAATCTCCTCTCCACCCAGTTCCTCCTCACTTCTTTCATGCCAGAACTCGACTCATGCAAGGTTAGTTTTCTTGGTTGTTTATGGTTAGTTTTTGTATAAATTACGGATTTTTCAAATATTCATTTTTTTTCCCTGTGCTTAAAAATCATTAAAAATAGTGTTTACAACGAGCAGTTCGTAAGGCTGTAGCATGAACTCTTGCAATGTTAGTTTTCTCTGTTCAAGGTTTTCTCAGTGTTATTCAATGTTTTTACATTTAGTTTACTATTACACTGTGCATTCTATGGTATAATTAACTATTTTTCTGCTTAAAAATCTTTAAAAAAAATATATTTACACACAGTTCATACGGTCTGGAATGGATTAATTGTATTTACATACAATCATATGGAGGAAATTACTTCGGATCATGACCAAATCGGGTTGCGACCAGAGTTTTGGAACAAATTACAGTCGTGACCCAAGGTTCCACTGTATTCAGAAAGAGAGAATAATAACAAACAACAGAAAACATTAAATTACAAAAGCTTAACTTACAAATTCTGATCTTTAGATTCATTTGGTCAGAATGGACAAGCTGTTTCGTTAATTATTGACCTCCTTAGAATTACATTTTTTCTCCAAAAAGCATTGCATTTTTTGGCTTTATTAAATTTGATCTTTCTACTGTAAAACATACAAAACACTAAAAGTACAAAGTCAGAAGTGTAGAAAGTATAGTAATGATACAAATAAAAATGACTAATAAAAAATGCTAATACTGTATATACTGTCAAAATGTGTCATTTGTGTGGTATATCTTGAAGCATGATGTAATACACAATCCAGCATCACAGTCGGGACAATAGTAGCGTGATTATTTGCACAGCTAAAAACGTATCTTTCACAAAGGTTACAACTATTAACTTAAACAGTGATGCCAACATCATAATACATCAACTGGCTTTATCCTAACTACTAAGTTACAAGTAATAGTTCCCATCATTAAAGTAGGTGTACTTATAGTTTGGTGTAGGCCATGTTTTGTTCCTTTCCTAGTCAGCTTTCTCTCATGCTTTTCTCTCTCTATTCAGGAGTTCTTCTTCTTTGTCTTTGTTGCACCTTCTGGTTGCAGGTGGTACTGTAGTTTTCATTTTGAGGTTTTAACATACAGTGTCCTCAGTTGTCTAGCATAAAGTTTTAAGTCTGCTGGGCATTGGTGATCAGTCAAGTCCTGTCTTTGGTGAGACAAGTGTGTGGCTTTTACTTATGATCTCTCCTTTGCTCATGCACCTTGCTCCACTTTAAAAATGTTTGGACTAATGGCACCCTTGTCTTACTTCAATACAGACAAGTCTTCCACTCTCCCAAGTTCAGTACCAGTTTGCCCTTTCACAATTTTAGGGTTGATTTACAGTTGCCAACTGATTTTCTGAGTTGGCCTGAATTTTATCTTCAGTGGCTTTTGTTTCAAGTGCAGTAGGAGAGGAATTATGATGCCCAATTGCCCCTTATGATTGCACTATCATAAGATTGGAACGATTTCTGTCATGTCAGAAGTTTCTATTGGCTGTCTTGTAATGTGAGCAGTCTCAAAAGACAATTTTCTGATGCCGTTATCAATATCAAATTTATTGTGCAGTGAACGTACATTGGGTGTTGCCGTTGTCATGCTCATTTTCTCCTTTTTGATTTCAAAACATTGCCTATCATATAGCAACACACATATAACTAAATGGCCAAAACGTTTACAGGCACAACCCGAAAAAAGCTCACACAGTGGTAATTACATGGATTGCCTACCTCCATTTCTCTCTGTCAAACATGCAGACCAAATTGTCTGTGCCATCAAAACCACCTGCGTGTCTAGTTATGACTTTTCCTTGTCATCACAGTTTCAGAGCACAGTAAGCAACGCTGCTTCTCCCTTTGTTGTCATTTTGAGAAGTCTGTGTCCATATATTATTTTTTTATCTGGGTAAAACTTTATTGCAAAAAAGGTCAGTGGTGCCATGTACTGAGAACCCACTTCTTGGCATGTCAATCAAACTTTCAGTTTGAGCACATACCAGTGATCCTGTAGTGCAGTGTGACTAGTCACTTGACCATGTTTTCTAAAAATCATACAGTGTATGCTGACAGCACCACCTCTGCTTTTATCTTGTAATTCAGTTTTCCTCTGAGATCATGTAATTTGTCATCCAGGGATAGAAGATGGGTCTGAAAATTGTGGGCTAGAGGAGCCCAGTGACCTGTGTTGTGTCCTCCTCTTCATCCCTGTTTCTTGGCTCTCCTTATCCAGCTCTTCGTATCTGAGCCAGTTGCATCGATTGTAGATGGTTGCGGCTGTGTATGTTGTGGGCTAAAAGTCCGACTAAAAGTCGAAAACTTCTTTTAATGGTGTGCTCTGTGTAGTAGTGCTTCTGATCCAAAAATCCTTCATTCAGATCTCCAACTACTTGTATCTTTGAATCACATTGTCCATGTTTTCCTGCATTTTCTTTCCACTTGTTAAATTAGCTGTTGATTCTAAATTGGCTCTGTGTGTGCGTAAGTGGGCTTTGCAATGGACTGCCATCGTGCTTACCACTTGGTGCTGCTTGGGGTGGGTTGTGTCCTATGACCCTGAACTGCATTGAGAGGATTTGTTGAAGTTTGTCTGAATCTTTGTGATCATGTATTGCATTTCTATAATGATTCCAGTTGTGTTGATTTCTCAGCAAATAAAAATTAAAGGGTTCTGTGATGTGTTGTGAGGACGCATTGCTCAGGCAAATGATCCCCATTGGTGCTGATCCTGCCCAGGCATAATATTTGTGTGAAGCAGGCTACTTACTGCCTGACACCACATGTGCCAGATGTCTTGGCTTTGAAATATGTAAGCCCTACACATTTCCATTAAAAAAATCAGCTTCTGTTAAAATCATTTCAGCAAAATTGGGAAATCCATACCTCCCACGTGTGTATGTGATGAGTCTGATGATGAAACTAAATAAGGACAAAAAGGCTGACCAGAGAGTGGAATTCTTTCCCCATCTGCTGTTTTGTGCTGAGAAATTTCAATGCAGCCCACCAATTAAAAAAGCAAATGTGTAAAATTCAGTCCTAAGATAAGCAGGCAGCTTGTGCACTTGGCAACCATCCACATCTCCAGATGAATGCTCCGTGGAAGTCGGCTGAGCTGAATTGTCGGGTAATTTGAAAGACAAACACGATGTGGTCTGCATGCTTGGCACCAGTGTGGGCATCAAGTTTGAAAGGTTTACTTGCTGTACCTAAAATGTACTCATTTGCACCAAAGATGCATTGCTGTATTCATTTTCTGGCCTTTGCATGTTTCTGACATGGGAAGTGTTGTACGTCTTCATATTTGGTATGCCTTCGAGGGAGAGGTAAAATAACTGAACAAGCGTGTCTAGGATAATATCAATGAGAGGGGAGGGCTCTGTAGGAGTCTTTCAACCTTTTTAAGATGTTCTTATGACTAAATTAACGACTTTAGCTGAATCAAATAATTAAAATAAAAAATCTTTATTAGATGTTTTCAAGTATCAATGCACTTCTTAAATGTGATTTTATTTTGCAGATGTTTATTTGGTGTGTCTTAGGGCATCATTTCCTTCTGAAAAGACTTGGTGTTCGCCTTTCAACCGTCACAGTTCAGCAGAATTCTAATTCTATTTAAAAAGTGAATCACATAGTCAGGTAGAAGTTAAGCGTATGTCCACCCTGCTACATTCTTAAACTAAAAAACACATCATTTATGAAAGTATCTCTGTCCACACTAAAATGACCAAAAATGCACATGACGTAGACATTCACCTAAACTGTGCGTGCATGCATCAGCAACAAACTCCTTGAAGGGATGGTAATACCACCAGCCATGGGATTTATCATAACCATAACCCATACATTATTAGCCTTTTCACACATGGAAGTAACATTTAAACAGTACGAAAGGCAATTTAGATGCATCCAGGTAACTGAAGAAGTTTGATGGACTCACATTTTTCAAAATTCTTATGTTCTTATCATTTTGGGTTCCACTTCTACCGTTTTTAATTTAAAAAAATCTCAAGTTCTTATTTAGCTTTTCCAAATACAGTATATAAAAACTAGCTGTGCTACCCATCTAAGACATGTTGTAATCGGTGTAGACCTCCATATTAATGTTTGTGGTGCACCATGCAATTTATATGTCTCTGTTATATGCCATTTGGTATGGAATTCGTAAAGCAGTGTTAATGTGTGTGATGTGCCATCTAGTGGAATGCCAATTGCAATGCATTTTATTACTAAAAATGTTTGTGATGTGCCAGCTTTTGGAATGACGAAGACTTCGCAACAGGACAGACAGATACATGGACATTTGTTTCTTTTATTAAGACGGATATGGCTTACTAAATTTCTTTCAGTTCAGACAGCATTTTAAGTAACTCTTCTAAGATGAGTATTAAAAATTTTGAAACCCAGAGTTTTATTTTATCTTGAAGAATCTGGACAATTCCTCCAATGGCTCTTCTCCTCCAGGTTTATTTTGGCTTATGCAACATTTTTTCTTCCACCCATGAAATTTTACCACCACCTTGTTTCTGCTTACTGTGTGGAACTTTTGCTGATGGGAAAGCCTGTGGTGAGGCCGTGTTGACCTTGTGGTTGCCAATTGCTTTTAGCCCAAATTGTCAAGCAGATTAGGAGGCTCAATTTGAAGAATCAGTATGGTAGGTGCTGGTTTGCAGAAGACACCAGACTGCAGACTGAAGTACAAGCAGCCTCTACAGATGACCAGATTCAGTGTGACATTGATGAATCATAAAAAAGCCAGTAAGTTGGTAGGGAAGAAGCCAGTGGCCTGTGTAGCATGAAACAGTGCAGTGAGAGAAAAACCACCAAAACAGGAGCATAAAAAGCTGTTAGCAGAGTAGTAATTTCATGCAAGTCATAGTGGGAATACATTTAAAAATTCATTATTCATTATATATTATAAATTGTGGTTGAGTGAGGAATCACAAGTCCCAAACAAAAAATATTGGTCTTAACAAAAAATGAAAATACAAGCTCTCAGTGCGTGGAAGCCACAGTCAGGCTTTACATCGTTTGTTGTTCTTTTTCTTTAGGTCCGTTGCCCTGGAGCTCCATCCCCTGGCATGCTCTGTTCACAGTGTGATGCCTCCTTTGTTGACCCCATGACTTATAGGTGGGAAGCAGGAAGGGGCAAAGTCAGGTGTCCTCACAGGGCATCTTCTCTGTGTTGTGGGAGGAATAGGAGAGGACATGATTAACAACAGCGGCCCCTCTCAATACAGGGTGGAATCACAGTGATCCACAGACGTGCATGAGTGACAAAATACACAAGTAACACCTCTTTGGAAAAAGCCATGGAGTCAAATAATAAGCTTCGTTTTTCATTTCTGATGTTATTGGAAAATCCCCTAATTCTTTCATGAGCAATATGCATGTGATGGGCAGGTGAATTTTTATAAGTCAGTCTCTTGTTTCTGTATTATCATTCACACTACTCAAATAATAATCCGTTGAACTTGTAAGCAGGCATGCTGGTGCAGTGGTCAGTGTTACTGCCTCACAGCCTGAGAGTTCTGGGACACACTTGCTGTCATTTTGCATGTCTACGTGGGTCTCCCTCCAATAATCCACATTGGGGTTATTGGGGAGTCTAAGGGAGATTGAGGGTGCTCTGACAAGTCTGTGTAAGTCTATTTTGACAGTATGGCTCTTTGTGCCTGACTTAACCCTAAAGTGACTTGAAAGGAGCAAAGCAAAGTCACTAGTCACTAACCTCAACTTGACACAAATTCCACATTCCTGCACATCATACTGTGCTGGTGGGCAGTGTAAATCAGGCAGTGTTCAAGCATCAGTTACTGTCCATTTGAGCATCGGACTGGGCAAAGGAAACAACCCTGTTCAGCAATTCTGAACATGGCATCTTTGGTGCTAGGTGTGTCGGTTCTAGCATCTACTAAGCGGCAGTCAGCATGGGATTTTCATACAAAACTGTTTCAAGGGTTTACTGAGAATGCTATGAAGAGCAAATATTGAGTGATAGGCAATCCTGTGGATGAAAACAGCTTGTGGATCAAAAGGGGCAAAAGAGAATCTCACAAGCAAACAGAAGGGACATCACTAGGCAAGTCACATCCCAATTTACCTTTCGTGTGCAGAATGGTTCATCTCAGAACCACTTACTGCACTTGTATTGCATGGGCTGCGCACTCGGAAGACCATGTTGGGTGCCGTTGGTGTTGGCGTGAAACAAGAAAGCAATTCTCCAGTGGGCACGGAAAGCATCAAAAGGGCAAAAACAATGTCTTGGTCAGACAAATTCAGGTCCTCTTGCTTCTTGCTGATGGTGTAATCAGAATCATCATGTACCCATGGAGCCACCCTCTTTTGGTGTCACCAGTACAGCTGGAGCTGGTGATGTGACAGTTTGTAGAAGGTTTTCCTGGCATGCAACAGTGTTGTGATTTCCAGACTTTCAGGATGTTTTTTCCAAAGATTTTTCTTGACTATACTTCACAGATTTGAATATGAAAAGTTGAAATATTCTAATATTTTGGTTATGAAATATCATTTTGGTATAATAAAAAGGTATTATTTGTTTTGAATTTAAAGCAACAGCATTTAGTTTTTTTGTGGGTGCCACCATTGCATCTGCAGACGCCATTGTTTAGGCATTGAGGTCCATCTCAAAAATACTAAAATGTAAATCTTTCTTGCTTTCTTTCTTGCCAACTGTGTATTTTTTTGGGACATTGTAGACTCCTCTTTGATGTCCCCGGCCCCTCCATCAAGTGACTACTGCCCGAACGTATCAAGTTTCCTTCATACAGAGAAACACAAGCGACACATAGAATAACTTACCAAGTAGTATGGTGGACTGTAGGGACCAGCAAATACAATTGATGAGCTTTGCTTGACTGGGTGGCCCATTACTGTTGAAACTCTTCTAATGTCCCAAATGTACGAAGTAAACAAACACAGAGAGTGACTGGCCCAAGTGGTCCTAATGCCTGTACCACCAAGCTGTTTACAAACGTCCAGTGAACCCATCCAACCATCACAGAGTCCAGTTCAGGGTCACAAGGCAGAAACCAGCTCTGGATGTGGAAACAGCTATTTACAAATGTTATGTAAGGTTATGTGGTCTCCATGATATCCATATGTATAACATACACCATAAACAACAATGTGCAACTGCCATGTCTAAATCCATTCATCCATTATCCAACCCGCTATATCCTAACTACAGGGTCATGGAGGTCTGCTGGAGCCAATCCCAGCCGACACAGGGCGCAAGGCAGGAAACAAGCCCTGGGCAGGGTGCGCACACACACCCACACACCAAGCACACACTAGGGGACAATTTAGAATCACCAATGCACCTAACCTGCATGTCTTTGGACTGTGGGAGGAAACCCACGCAGACATGGGGAGAACATGCAAACTCCACGCAGGGAGGACCCAGGAAGCGAACCTGGGTCTCTCCCACTGCGCCACCGTGCCGCCATGCGTAAATCCAACAAATAAAATATACATCCATCCATCCATTATCCGACCCGCTATATCCTAACTACAGGGTCACGGGGGTCTGCCGGAACCAATCCTAGCCAACACAGGGCAGGAAACAAACCCCGGCCAGCCCACCGCAGAAAATATATACATTTTCTGCTTTTTTATATATATATATTATAGTTCATTATATCATGTAGACTGAAATAGAAGTGTGAAAAAAACTGAATTGAATATTTCTTCAACTATGGTTACAGTAAACCTGAGATCTGCAACAAAAAGAATAATGAAATCCTTTCACAGGCAGGTGGCGCCATTCTACCAGTTAGCTGATTAGCTGTGTAACTAGAATGCTCTCGACAAACCCCCGAGTTACAATTGTGTTGTCTTTAAAATTAGAAAGCTCAGAGAAATCCTTTGAAGTGAAGAGGAATACAAGTTTCATGAGGTGTCAAGTGTGGCGTTCTAGTTGTAGCGCTTAGTAGTTTTGTCCTTTCTTCCCAATAATGCGAAAACAGCTAGGTCTACTGAGCTATGTCATTCAAACTCCCCAGTTATGTTATGCCACGTTGGTTGTGAAGGTGTTGGAGAAAAGCATTTGAATGTCTGATATCATCAAAGGGTAACCTGATCTGCCTGTAAGCAGGATGCCTTACATCTCTTTGAGTTAAATCTTCCAAACTACCCAGCTGGGCATTTATATCTATCTATCTATCTATCTACTCACCTACCTACCTACCCACCCACCCTTTCATACATCATAAATATGAAAGATGGACTGGCATACATATATACCATATATAAAGGCAGTGATGAGCTTCTATACTCCCTGTTTACTGTATTTACCTTTTCATTCTTTCCATATATTTTTTTCTTGCAATCTAATTTATACAAATGAAAACAGAAAGTACATTATATAAAGCTGCCATCACATTACAGGACTTCTAATTTGAGGGGATGTCAAACAAGATGACTGCAGTTTCTGACCTCACCGCCTGAGGATATCAGATTACACAGCTAGTGATCACAAGGCTTGACAAATTACATGACTCTGTGACGACTTTCCACCATTTCCAAAATATCATGAGTTTGCCCCTCCTTCTTACAGCCAGTAATGTGCTGCCTGACAGAGCTGGTGCTGTATGAATGCTTTCCATGTACAGCATATTTAGCCTCGGTCTCAGCCATTCATTTTTCTTGCTTCCTTTCTTTTTCTTTTGTTCCTGGCCCCTCATAGCTGCTTCATATGCATTGTTCTTCCAGGTGAGAACTCCATGGCAGTCATCTCTCACACATACAGAGCCTGCCTCTATGCCCTGGACTGAGTCGCAGGGGATGTCACAACACAACAGGCGGTTGGTCACAGGAGAGCACCTACAACTGCTTCCAGCTAACTAAGATTATGTGAATGAGGTCTGTATAAGAATCATGTAATGTGACAAAGTGTTTAGCTGATCTGTGTTTTTTATTAAATAAAATTAAGTTCTGTATTTTAATACCTTGTTGTTTAGCATGGTGTCAGAGAGTGGCGACGTGTTGGATGTACTTGTAAATAAGAAATATGGCTGTACTTTGTACGCATGACACCGCTACTACTACTACTATTACAACACAACTTAGTTTTCTAATCCATCTTTTAGATCTTTCTCACTGATCTTCATAGACTTATTTCTTCACATTCTCAACCAGCCTTTACAGCTTGTCTGTTTAAATGAGGGTAGTGCATTTTTCCATCTATACAGTGGTGTGAAAAACTATTTGCCCCCTTCCTGATTTCTTATTCTTTTGCATGTTTGTCACACAAAATGTTTCTGATCATCAAACACATGTAACCATTAGTCAAATATAACACAAGTAAACACAAAATGCAGTTTTTAAATGATGGTTTTTATTATTTAGGGAGAAAAAAAAATCCAAACCTACATGGTCCTGTGTGAAAAAGTAATTGCCCCCTGAACCTAATAACTGGTTGGGCCACCCTTAGCAGCAATAACTGCAATCAAGCATTTGCGATAACTTGCAATGAGTCTTTTACAGCGCTCTGGAGGAATTTTGGCCCACTCATCTTTGCAGAATTGTTGTAATTCAGCTTTATTTGAGGGTTTTCTAGCATGAACCGCCTTTTTAAGGTCATGCCATAGCATCTCAATTGGATTCAGGTCAGGACTTTGACTAGGCCACTCCAAAGTCTTCATTTTGTTTTTCTTCAGCCATTCAGAGGTGGATTTGCTGGTGTGTTTTGGGTCATTGTCCTGTTGCAGCACTCAAGATCGCTTCAGCTTGAGTTGACGAACAGATGGCCGGACATTCTCCTTCAGGATTTTTTGGTAGACAGTAGAATTCATGGTTCCATCTATCACAGCAAGCCTTCCAGGTCCTGAAGCAGCAAAACAACCCCAGACCATCACACTACCACCACCATATTTTACTGTTGGTATGATGTTCTTTTTCTGAAAATCTGTGTTCCTTTTATGCCAGATGTAACGGGACATTTGCCTTCCAAAAAGTTCAACTTTTGTCTCATCGGTCCACAAGGTATTTTCCCAAAAGTCTTGGCAATCATTGAGATGTTTCTTAGCAAAATTGAGATGAGCCCTAATGTTCTTTTTGCTTAACAGTGGTTTGCGTCTTGGAAATCTGCCATGCAGGCCATTTTTGCCCAGTCTCTTTCTTATGGTGGAGTCGTGAACACTGACCTTAATTGAGGCAAGTGAGGCCTGCAGTTCTTTAGACGTTGTCCTGGGGTCTTTTGTGACCTCTCGGATGAGTCGTCTCTGCGCTCTTGGGGTAATTTTGGTCGGCCGGCCACTCCTGGGAAGGTTCATCACTGTTCCATGTTTTTGCCATTTGTGGATAATGGCTCTCACTGTGGTTCGCTGGAGTCCCAAAGCTTTAGAAATGGCTTTATAACCTTTACCAGACTGATAGATCTCAATTACTTCTGTTCTCATTTGTTCCTGAATTTCTTTGGATCTTTGCATGATGTCTAGCTTTTAAGGTGCTTTTGGTCTACTTCTCTGTGTCAGGCAGCTCCTATTTAAGTGATTTCTTGATTGAAACAGGTGTGGCAGTAATCAGGCCTGGGGGTGGCTACGGAAATTGAACTCAGGTGTGATACACCACAGTTAGGTTATTTTTTAACAAGGGCACAATTACTTTTTCACACAGGGCCATGTAGGTTTGGATTTTTTTTCTCCCTAAATAATAAAAACCATCATTTAAAAACTGCATTTTGTGTTTACTTGTGTTATATTTGACTAATGGTTACATGTGTTTGATGATCAGAAACATTTTGTGTGACAAACATGCAAAAGAATAAGAAATCAGGAAGGGGGCAAATAGTTTTTCACACCACTGTATATGTCTTGTCTTATTCACTGTTTTTGTAAAGTGTCTATTTGATAAGCCTGTGCTACTCACTTTTGTTTAGCTCCACTATTTACCTGTATAACTACATTTATTTAGACTGTGAATTTTTCATACATTTGTCCCTCAGTTTATTGCCATGAATATGAATGAATTCCCGAAAGAGTAGGAAAACCATCAAAACCCTGGCCACACAAATAAAAATTATTCATTTTATTTAATTTATTGTATACTAGCAAAATACCCGCGCTTCGCAGCGGAGAAGTAGTGTGTTAAAGAAGTAATGAAAAAGAAAATGAAACATTTTGAAAATAACGTAACATGATTGTCAATGTAATTGTTTTGTCACTGTTGTGAGTGATGAGTGTTGCTGTCATATATATATATTGGCTTTTTTGAGCCAAACCTGTTGTTTTCGTATGAGCCGCTTTTCATTATTGGGATCGTATCTAGAAACAGAACCTCTATTAACTTGTGGATTTGCTTGCGAGTATTCAGCGACAGCGTCCCTATGAACTTGTGGATGTGCTTGCGAGTATTTAG
>JANRMT010062834.1:1243605-1304375 GCA_026402145.1 Polypterus bichir lapradei
ATTCCCTGCCGGCGAACGTCTTTCGAAGCGGTTTCAGGTCCGTCCGCAGCCTCCTACTCGCGCATGCATGACACCTACTGTAGGTATTGGCTTCAAAAGCTTTGTTGTGAAAAACTGAGATTTGGAAGTTTGTGTTATTTTATTTATTTTGTAAAGATGTTTTTTATTTTTACTCATTTTTTATTTTGTTATTTGGAAATAGCAGAATTTGCACATTATTTCATATTTTTGTCTGTCTTATTACATTTCTAAAAAATAAATAATTTATTATGATCAAACAGTTACTCAGTACTTGAGTAGTCTTTTCACCAAGTACTTTTTTACTCTTACTTGAGTAATTTTTTGGATGACTACTTTTTACTTTTGCTTGAGTAATATTATTTTGAAGTAACACTACTCTTACTTGAGTATAATTTTTAGCTACTCTACCCACCTCTGGCCAGGATATACAATATACAGGTGGCTGCCCCTAAACTTTGCTATGCCTCTTGTTCAAGTTTGTGACATTTCTTTTTCAGATATACTGTATTACCTGCTTTACAATTTATTTTCTACAGCACCGTACTACTTGACTTTCTATTTATTTTATCACTCTTCATTTTCTTGATTTTATTTTTGTATAGCTATATATTTTTATATATACTCCTTCCTTTTCTATGTACTTATTCACCTATCGTTTCACCTGTTAGTAGCCTATTTTAATTTTATCCATTTCACCATTTGTATCCAACTTTGTTGTTTGTAACATATTTATATTCATCTATACGCCGGTTTACTTTATTCTTTTTATTAGACATGGAGCCTTGCAATTCCATCTATGTATATATCTGTCCACATAATTATTTTATATAACCCTTTTACAATATATTTATTTTTATTCTGTATAGCATATTTTCTGCCTAACTCTTAATCCGTGTGTTCATTGTCATTTATAAAACTGACTAAAAGAACTTTGGTTTGTGAATAGCAGGGGGCGTCATGAAGTCTTCACAACACAAATCACAGAATCATATCCTGTGCAGTAAAATCTGAACTGTAATTTCAACACAATTTACCGTTTTGATGCATGTTAAGTTCCAGGCTTAACTGTTCCTGGGCTTAAAAGAGATTCTGACTTCAAATGTTTAAGATTACTTTAATGGCTTAAAATTATACCAAAAATATCCTTATAAGGAGAGTAACCATAAAAACCTCTGGCTACAAAGGACAAAGAACTAAGTCCAGTCTGTAGTAATCCACAGTTGGTATTTCAAGGCCCTGTATTGTCTGTTGGCTTTCTTGCTGCCACTCGCCCTGTCAAACCTGCAGCACAAAGTCTCCACTTCACAGCAGAACCTGAGATTTGTTTTATTCGACACGCTGTTAAGCTGTGCCTGAAGCTGCTGTGCTGTGAGGCGTCTATCACTCAAGCTGGTGGTCCTCTGATTGGGTTGTGACTTTGGGTCTGCCAGATCTCTGATTTCCAGTTCCAGTTTCCAATTGCCTTTGGATTGTGTAGGACCCCACTGTACTCACGACACTTTGAGTTTTTTGCTGTTTCTCTAAATGAAAGGCCTCCACTTCTAAGGGTGATAATGCTGTGTCTCATTTCATTTGTTAACTGACATTTTCTTGCCATTATCACTGGGATATTGTCCGAGTAATAGTAACACAGACTGTCCCAGCTCTGCTTTAAGACAGACAGAAGGGTTTTTAAGTAATCAACAGAAGTTGGGACACTAGTGCAAATTGTTTGTTCATCTTGCAAGGTTTAATTTACTTTAATTGCTGCAGAACATCTGTAGGTTGTGACCCATTAGTTGTGACCTGATGAAGGTCCATTTGTAATATTCTGATATTTTCATTTTTTCCAGCTTTTGCTAACCTAAACTTTAAATTTTATTGCTTACCTTAACACTATTTTAGGTCATTCATTGCATTTCCACTGATTACATTTGAGGAAAAATGGAGGTCTTCTAAACCTTTTGATCATATTTCAAACTTGGGTAATTTTTAGTAAGCACCAAATTTAGGAGGATCAAGTAAATGTCAAAGCCGCTAAAAGAGTCATAAACTCAATAAAAAGAATTAAGAGTTAATTCTTTCACAGTGATTTAAAATCCCCCCTTGAAAACAAAGAAATGGTCAAATACAAGATAATGCCATGACACCACAATGATGACTCTGATGATTTCATGAGCCTGCAATGCCTGAAGCGTAACAGTTCAAAATTTATTGATAGCAAATTAAAAATAATAGAAAGTAACGAGCAGCGAATGATAGTTAACTCTGACCAGGCTGTGTTTTGATTTCATTCCAGCATGATGAGGTCAACTGGCTGATGTACAGCGTGAAGCTGCTTGTCCCCATTAGTACCACTGCTTTATGGTGGGGGTGCCTAAGTACCAATCGCCTTAAGGTGAGCTGCTCTTCTACTATTTTGGATAAAGATCATGCTTATTCACTTCAGGAAAAGAAGATGCATATTTAAAAGGAAAGTCAAAAAACCTTCACATCCTTTAATTGCCACCTACTGTATATATTCATAAAAATATTTTCTTAATGTTTATCGAAATCATGCAGTGAAGGAAAAAGAGAAATCTGAACAATGCTCATGGGTCCAAGATGTGTGTAGATGTCCAATGCCAGGTGCATCAACCAGAAAGGATGACTGGTGTGTGAAATGTGAGGTACATCCTAAATGGCGCCTCATACATTCAAACATGCAAATAATAATCTGTAAAATAAAAACATGTTGCCAGTAGCAGCCTGAATGTTCAGACTGTACATCTAAAAGACCACCACTGTGTCTAAAAGAGCGAAACCATGCCAAGCTATTTCATAACAAACATTTGTCGTTGCAGGATTATCAAACACAGTATGTGCTGAGTCAGTCTTCCCAGTGTTGTAATAGGCTTAACAGTAGGTTTTTTTTTATTTGCCATGCTCATCCAATTTTGTTTAAAAGTAAATAGCTTTAAAACTCACTTTTCTGCTAAGGGCAGCATTGCCGCACATTTTTCAGGCAGTTGAAGGTACAGACTTTCAAACAACTGGCCTTAGAGCAGCAGAAATGTTGAGAAGGCAGCCCGTGTTAAAGTCATTACGGCAGTAATGTGGGATACGTAGCAATGGTTCCTCTGCTCTGTTGATCAGACAATTATTATAATAACTGCATGGTTACTGATAGAAGCTCCACTATGGCCTTCAGTTGGATGATGCATATGCAGACTATTTAAAGAACGAGCATGTTTAAGGCTGCCTAGTACGTTTTCTTTCATTTCAAATATGTCTCTCAGTATGGCTTCCAATAGACTCTCTGTTACTGTATGTTCTAAAATGAATAAATATGTTATACATTTTTATATTTACATCATTCATTCATTCAATACTAGTTTTCAATTTCAATATTCTCAGAAGCAAGACACATCATACTCACAAAGATTTACCAATATGGAACAGTCACTGAAAAATACAAACCAATGCAACGTTTTCCTACACCTAGACCCTGTCAGGAATGGTCTGGGCCTTCGCTCCGGCCCTTCTGTTCACATTCCCCTTGTCCCAGGGTTCCCATCTGGGTTAGCTTGACAAAGTTTATTTCAGAACGGGCTCGTTAGCCAAGCAAAGCTAGTGTTCACCTGTCTACCACACTACTTGGTAACATATTCCATCTGTCTGTAGTTCTTTGTGTATAGAAAACATCCAAACTTTGGCCAGTAGTCACTGGACAGAAGGGTTGGGGACAAAAAGTGGAGTCTACAACAGTGGCTTCAGTTGTGTTGTACCACCATGGGGAGGCAGGCAAGTAGCATATAGTTTAACAAGCAATGAAAGCAAAGGGTCAGCACCAGAGAGTAAGTCCTACTTTCATCTAAGTTTGAGATACTAACCAAGAAGTTAATATCAAAAAACACTATCATGCAGTTGAAAACCAAAATACAATTTCAAGAATCACACACCAATGAGGAAAGTTTAGTTCTTATATGTAATCACAGATGCTTTCAGGGTTGTGATGCTGGCCATTTTAAGTTTTGCATCTCTGAAATCACACAAAAACAATTCTGGTTACCAGAACACAGCAACTTTGTTCAACAAAATAGTGACATCCATAACTGAAACAACACAACGTCCCATGACACATGATAATACTATTGCACATGGAGCAAATGTATTAATGCCAAATGAGTCTCCATATTAACAAACCCATAGACTATCAATATGCTATCACCTTGAATCTTCATACTGTACTGGCCCACCTGAACAACAAGAGAAGGTACTATGTGTGGATGCTACTTGTAGACAATCATTTAACACAATAAACCCCTCTAAGCTCATCACCAGCCTCAGGGTCCTGTGTTCTGAGTACTTCATTGTGCATCTGGGCTTTTAATTTCCTGTCTGGCAGACCCCAGGTGGTCCGAGTGGGTGGCTGCACTTCATCAACCCTCACTCTCAACACAGGGGCTCCACAGGGCTGTGTCCTGGGTCCTCAGCTGCACTCCATCTCCATATATGACTGCATGGCACCACAAGTTTGCTGATGATATAGCTGTGGTAGGCCTGATATCTAACAACAATGAGCAGGCTTAACTGAATGAAGTGGAGAGTCTGTCACACTAGTGTCAGGACAACAGTCTTCTTCTGAATGGCAGCAAGACAAAGTAATTGATTGTGGAGTTTGGGAGGAAACAGCTGAGGTACTGCCACCCCCTCAATATTAACAGCATTCAGGTAGAAAGGGTGGACAGTTTCAGATACCTCGGTGACCACATCATGGAGTATCTGACCTACTCCAGATACATACTGTAGACATTTGTTGAAGAAGGCATGGCAACATCTGTACCACCTCAGACACCTCAGGGATTTTCAGGCTGCCCTCCCAGAGACTAAAGAACTTCTATACATCCACCATTGAAAGTATTCTAACAGGAAGTATCACCTCTTGGTTTGAGAGCAACACGTGGCAGGACCACAAGGCTATGCAGATAGTGATGCGGTCAGCTGAACACATCACAGGGTGTGCACTTACTAACTTCCAGGATATCTACACCAAGCAATGTCAGACCAGGGCAAAGGAAACTGACACCTGCCATCCCAACAACAACTTCTTTTGTGCGCTGCAGTCAGGTAAACACTACCACCACCTAAAGTCCACTTGTTCCCACAGTCCGTCCACATCTTGAACAAGGAAAGTGTCTAAAAAACATGATGCCCTATTGTTAACTTTCTCACATTAAGTTATTTAATTAATCTATTTATTAATTAGTCTTTGTTAATATTATTACTTATTATTAATATTGTAATAAGGCAAAATGTACTCTAAAAAAAGTTTGGGGATCCTCCCCGTATATTGTGAAGTTACGAGTAATCTTTAAAGACTGATACCAGTATTTAACTTCCTGTAAACAACAAAAAGACAAGAAAATGAGTTAATGGATGGTTTTTATAGGAAGTTGGCAGGAAGAAGGAAGTGAGGCCATTAGGACAGGATGAAGTGAGGTCATCTGGCCAGAAGGGAGGTCATCAGGACGGGACAGAAGTGTTTGGAGAGAATGGGTAATTCTTCTGTACATCTATAGGAAGAGAAGAATACACATTACCCACCCTTTTCTCCCGTTTCCACTGAATTGTACCCTTTGGCTGATACCTAAGCACACGCGTGTGACAATATTTAATACATATCATGGTTAATAATCAAGCCTTGACACACAAAGAGGTTTGGGGCAGCCTTCCATATACTTGGCTGCAAAATGCGAAAAAACCACATGAATGATTGCGTACTCTCATTAAAATTGTGCACATATTGTATGTAAATAATGTGCTCAAGTATAAACTAAACCACTTAAGAACAGTATGTTAAAGCTGACTTTTTAGTATGAACTGTGTTTTTCTCCTAAAAAAGTTAACAGAACATGAAACACCACTATAAGATAGTTACTTTCTTAGACATAAATAAAAGACCTGTATGTGTGCATGTGCATGTGTGTGTGTGTGTGTGTGTGTGTATGAAGCAGTCCACTCTGCTCACGCTCGACCACAGCCACTAGATGGCACATGCATGCAGTTTTACATTTTTTCAGTACTTGCATGCACCTCACTTTGAGAGACCAGTGTGAAGCAAACGCTGCCGCGCAACAATGACGTTGAGCTAATGACTCAGATGAAGAGACACAACATCAAAACAAAGCGACAGCGGCTCAGCAACATGCAAGTGAAACACCTCAGCCATGGAGGGCAAGGCTTGAAGATTTCACCAGAAACACTGTCTATCTGGAGGTATTTTCTCGAGATAAGGATTAATAGGACTCAGCGATACAGGTAAGATATGGTATCACCAGTGCTTTCTTACGAAAGCCAGTGGGGCAGCAAGCACAGGTGGGTCCACGTCCTCTGCACTGGGTAATTCTTAAGAGCTGACACATCTCCATGTTCATGAATATAGTAAAACTGCTAGGGTGTCTTTGGGGTGTTTTTTGTCCTGAAGACCACATGCAGCTACAATAAAGCTTATAAAATGATGCGAATTACAATCTAGTACTCACACCACTCTTCCAATAATAGGCTACATAGTACAAGATGTAAAGTAAAAATGGCCGAGGAAAGGGATTATTTTGATTTTTGCTATTTTGAATAAAATGACAAGTACATAAAAGAAAAACTTATATAATGCCTGAGACAAGTGTAATATAAAACCTTTTTGAGAGCTCACTTTTTCCCATACAGGTACATATCAGAATTTCAAATTATGCGAATCGATAATCTGACTGTAAAATTAAATTGAGGAAAAAAAAATGCGTAGCAGATGATCGTTTTTGACAAAACATCCAAATTCAGCTTCACTACATGCAGTATCACGTTATAATTTTTGTATTCAAAAAGGCATAAAATAAGTGAAAATAACTTCAAAGCATTTCAAATGTTCTCTCAATAAAGCTCCTTTCATACCAAAATGTTAGCCGTCTAAATCCAAGCATGTTCAATGGCACCTTTTCACTCTGCCAATCGGGGCCTGCAGATTTGTTAGCAATATGACAGCAAGCAGCCTTTCACAGCAGCCACGCAGAATGCTAATGCCGAGCCGACGTTACTGCATCTTGGAACAAATGTGGCAAGTTTTGTTTATCTAGTAAAACCAAACTAAAACAGAGTGACTGCTATTACATTACTTCATTAATTATTTTTTGCAGTGACCATATTGCTGTTGAGACAAAAGTAAAGCTTATTTTAAAAAGTCAGCTGTGTCTGCTCAGCATTGATATTGACTGTTTAATGACGTGTTTGATGTTTATTAGCGTGTTACGAGTGTACGAGCAAGATTATTTCAAGCTCCCTTTTTCATTTCTCTCCAGCTACAAATATGTTGGCACAGTTGCCAGGTTCAAAGTTGGAACATTGCCGGAGACAAAAATGTTGCACTGTTTTTTTTTTTTCACCTTTCACTCCAAAAATAATTCTAGCTCCGAATGCCATGTTCAATGTGTTTTATACAAAAGAACTGGCACATGAATGTCCACGGAATGCTAGTTAGCTCTTCATGTGTTTTTAAAGCATGGCCTGAGGTAACAGAGTCCTGCCACTGCCGAGGCCCGTCTCTCTGTCTGTCTGCCTGCCTTCTGTCTTACGCTTGCTGTGCTGCGGGGTGGGTACCGGAACTTCTGAATAATGAACTAGAGGTTGTTATTAAAAAAAATGTTTTACTGCCAAGGAACCTCAACATTAACATAAAAGAAAAATGATCATGTTAGCTTACCTGTGTGCACAAACAAACATTTACACAGCAGCCACCATCGTTCATCTTCTGCTGTACAGTAACTTCTGGGCATTCCAGTTCTCAGTTGGGGTTCATATGCATGGGTACATTTTTTACAGCACATTAAGAATTTCATTAAACATAAACTCATTCTCTCAGTGGCTATTTAAAAATCAAAACAGGTTATGAGAGTTGAAAAGTAAGTACATATGTTCCTTAATTTCTGTAGCCTATCCATCTTCTTTTTCTTTATTATACTATTTTTCTAACTGGTTTATTATAATTTTGAGTGTAGCCATGGACCATAGCAGTCATGACAACTGCTAACTCAAAGAACCTTAGTCACTTCCAACACAAAAAACTGGCCATTCTATCCTCTTCTTCTTCTTCTTTCGGCTGCTCCCATTAGGGGTCACCACAGCAGATCACCTTCTTCCATGTCTTTCCTCCAACTTGCAGGGAAAACTCAGGGATTGGTGGCAGGATTGGCTCTCCAGCCACTGTTCCATTCCATTCGGACTAATGTGGTGCTGAGTTGTCACCCTTTGTATGGCTGCTTTCCTGTCCTAATTTGGGATCCTGAGGTGTTTCATCGTGTGGGGGGTACGACAATGCGCTGTCACAAAAAAGCAGACATAAGAGTCATAAAAAGGTTTGGGGCAGCCACCCATATAATATTTCCTGGCTGCAAATGTTAAATTGCTAGCACTGATGTGCTCAGAACAGAGTCCACAACAGAACCGACTATGTTATTCTAATATGTCAGCTTTAAAGGCCAGAAAAGAAAGTGAAGTCATTGAGGGCAGAAGCGGAAGGGTCCTATTCCATAGGTTCAGACCCGGATGTGACGTCATCAAAAGGGCCCGGAACAGGAAGTCTCTTCAGTCATGGGTTCTTCAACAGAAGTGACGTCACTAGGGCCAGACGGAATTTCCCATGAACGGCCTGCAGGAAAGTGAGAAAAAAGGTCAGTGCACTCCGCCACCCCCTGGTCTGGCATGGAATTACTCTCATTTAGACCCTTTAGCTGCCCCCCATGCACACGTGTGTGACAGCGCTCAATTAGTGCAAACTCCCAACCTCCCCTTATGTCCAAACCAATGCAATCTCGCCTCTCTGATTTTGTCTCCCAACCGTTCAACTTGAGCTGACCCTGTAATGTACTCATTTATAATCCTGTCCATCCTCATCACACCCAATGCAAATCTTAGCATCTTTAACTCTGTCACCTCCAGCTCTGTCTCCTGTCTTTTCGTTAGTCTCTAAACCGTATAATATAGCTGGTCTCACTATCGTCCTGTAGACCTTCCCTTTCACTCTTGCAGATAACCATCTGTCACAAATCGTTCATGACACTCTTCTTCACCCACTCCACCCTGTCTACAGTCTCTTCTTCACCTCTCTTCCACACTCCCCATTATTCTGCTGAATCATATTTAAAAAGATTTCTCAAGTTCTTGTGTAAGGAGAGTATTTGTCAATGACAGTTTTGTTACAAAACTTTCCGAATTCTTAGAGAGAAGGTGTGAATATTAGAAATGATTAATCTCCTGCAAAAAGTACATCACATTGGCAAACAAAGTCCCTTAATTAAATCATGTAATGTCATTAAAAAAAGGAGTTTTCTTGTAGGAAAAATGAAGATACAGTATATGACCATGAGTTAAGTGGTCTCTGCAACATCTGAAGACACCAAGCACTACGAGAATGGAAGTAAATTGCATTCGGTTGTAAGTGCCTCCAAGTAAGAATTCGGTTAAGAAACACAAAGAAGATGAGAGGAAGTAGGACTGGGTGAGTGAGTAGCGTAGCGTCCTGCAAATGCAAGGGAAAAGACCTAAACGTATCGCTGAATGAATACAGGAGCTGTCTGGTGCTGGGAATAGCTAAAGGAGAGAACAAAACTATAGAGAAGGCTACGATGAAAATGGATATTTGAATGTATAAGTGAATTAAAATTTCCCATTATAGATAGTGTGGCAGACAACCGGGGACCTTGCTCCATCGGGACACCTGCAGAAGGAAAGGACCGGGAGAGAAGCAATATCTTCCCTTGGGTGCAAGAGGACAGCCCTCCTGGATTGTATTGGGGCCGTGGCCACCACCAGGGGGCAGCTGGACAATCCTGGAGCCCTGGACTACAGCACTTCCGCCACACCAGGAAGTGTGCCGGAAGAAGAACTGAATGCACCTGGAGTGCTTCCGGGTGCCCATGCAGTACTTCCACCACAACAGGAAGTGCTGCAGGAAGTTCATCAGGGTGCACCTGGAGCACATCTGGGTGCAACATAAAAGGGACCGCCTCACTCCATTTGGGAGCCGGAGGTGGAGGACAGAGCTTGTGAGAGGGGAGTAGAGGCGGCTGAAAAGAAAGAAAAGCGACTGAGCTTTATTATTGGTAATGTGTGTGCTGTGTATTTTTAACAAAAATATGAAAAAAAAGTGAAAAGAATGCAAAAGCAATTTTAATACAATGATTCAATGAGGTGAATGCTATAAACTAATTTATGATAATAATGAACAGAACCAATCATGAAAACAGAAACAAGCTGTCCGTAATCATACAGTCAGGCTGTGTCAGAGAAACACAAAACTTAAAATGGCGACCAAACTTGAAGAAAGCATCTTACATGGAAATATTCAAAACGTGGGGTTGAATTTTGTTTTCAAATGGTTGTATCTGTTAAGTTATTCTGATTGTAAAGTTATTATTATTGTAATATTCTGGTCTGGTTTTTGAAAATAAAATGAAATTATAAAAAAAGAAAGAAAATATTCAAAATGATGAGGACAGTCTCCAGAGTTGATCCAGACAGGATATGAACGTGAGAAGTAAAATCGCAATGCATTTGGGGAGTAAAAAACTCCCTTTCTTCAGGACAAGGGGCTAAATCTTAAAGACATAATGAGTTACAGGAAAGCAATGTCAAACATCTACAGAGTGACAATAATTATATGAAAAGCTTGGTAGGCCTAGGTGTTTAAATTATTACATAAAGAACATTATATAAATTCAGAAAACGAGAGAAACTTATGATTCTACCTAAATGTAACTTCTAATGTATTACACAGAACCACATCTGAGGGAGTATTAGCGGTATATTAGTAAAATAATGATAAAAAGTTATAAGTTTCGTACAAAAGCTATATCCATCAAATTACAGTATAGTAAATAACAACAATGTGCAAAATTAGAAGGAGAAAAAAAGTAGTAGGAGAAAGTAAATGAAGGTGTATATTCTGTCACGCACGTGTGATTGGGAGACAACTTGAGGGCTCATCTAGTTGTAATTCCACCCCAAGCAGAGGGTTGGCACTGTTTTGATTTGATGCATGTACTTGAACACATCATCCATGACAGAACCTGGCATCATTGGGTGTTTCAGGTCTTTCAAACTATCATACACCCTCTTCCAGGCGACCCAACTGAAGCTGATCAGGGGTCCATGTGGCTTACTTCAGCTCCATGGTTCTCCTCTCTTCAGCTAGCGCCACTATGAGGCTTTCTCTGCAGCCTCCAAGTTATTCCTGATGGCTCTTGTTCTACCTGACCCAATGATGCCAAGGGTTCCGTAAGACTTCCACAAGGATTGCCTTGCAAACCACAGGCACCCCTCCTCTACAGTCAAGCACCTTCTTCTTCATTGTTGCCGCAGACAGCCCTCAACCAGCTCCTGCTATTTTGCCTTCTTCCTCTCTCAGGCCTCCTCCATCGTCTCCTCCCATGAAACTGTAAGTTCAACCAGGAGGAGCTGTTTTGTGGCCTCTGAATTGATAAGGATACCTAATGTTTCCCCTTTTGTTCCTGCAGATCGAATGACCGCCACTTCCAGACTGTCTTTTCCTGGCCCTGCCCCTTCTGGTCTGGTGTCCTCTTAAGGGGAGGCCCTGCCATCTTCAAATCAGTCAATGCTTTGACTACCGTCTGACAAAACCTTTGATACTTTTGCCTTTTTTTTTTACTTCTGGCCCTCAAATTTAAAGGGTTTGCCTTCAGGGTTCCCCAGCTCTTCCTAAATATAATGTCTTTCTGTTACGAGTCCAAAGGAAGAACATAAGCACCCTTCAAAGAGTGAATACAAACTAGTAATAAATACTCCTGAAACTTACAATATATAACAAGCAAGACCCATCATACAACATATTAAGCTCATTAAGTCCATTTTGTGGAAACTGTTTTACATTGAAAAATCCAATTTGCTTCTTTTTTCAGAAGAACCATTTCAAAATTGCCACTCCTGAACTACTTCCAAAACAGAAAAGTTAAGGTAAAATGTTTTTTTTATCAATAAAATGCATAGAAACTGGATGTTTCATTGAGTGAGAAGTAAAGCTCCTTGTATCTTCAGTAATCCCAGTTCTGGCAGATCTCGACTTTTTTCCAATATAAATTACAAGAAATGGACAAACGAGTGCAAATATTACACCCTTTTACACCTTTTTATACATTGGCACAACAACTACATCTCAGGTAAGGACAAGGACTTCATTTTATATTTGTGAAGTAAATATAAGCTATACTGTACTTAATGGAAAGACACCCACAATCAGGTTTGACAATTAAATATTTTATGTTACGATTGCAAGTGAAAGTAAACTAAGTGACATCTTTGATTAAAATGTCTAATGTGCCAATGTCTTTTTAATAATTCTGACAGTTTGGTTAGAATAAATAGAATACTTCAGACAAGTTTATTTGTTGAGAACATTTTGCCTGGACACAAGTAGATTGTTCCAGACTGCATATACGGCCCCTTTTTGTATGCATTGTTGATCGATTTTCTGTTGCACCCATGAAAAATGAACCTTTCAGTTAACATATTAGCTTGATTAGAGTATTCTCATCTATCAGAGCAGATTGTCCTAATACAAAAAAAATGTAAATCAGGAATATTATTAATTAAAGACCTTGGGTGACTGGTAGTCTTTCAAAAAGTGATCTGTAGGTTTTTTGTAGGTGCAGTAATGTGAATGAAAAATATGGCAGCAACACAGGGCTCTGTACGGTTTGGTATGCCAAGGAGGCTTGCAGTACTTGTCACCACAGACGAGGAAAACTCAACTGGGTAAAGTGAACAGCAGATCTGAAAACTGGAGGCAGGTACAGCACTTTAAGATGCGTCTGGAAAACAATACTCTGAAAAATAGGAGTTAAAACTGTGGATTTATTTTGCGTGTTGTCAGCCTGTTTATGTCTTCATACTGTAAAGAAACAGAAAAAGGGCTGGGGTTTCAGTGGAGACCATCTTTAATGTCCAGAGTGGAAAAAAAAGGAAAAAACATCTTAAAAAAAAGAGTTTGTAATGCAATCTGCTGTCGACAAAGAGTTCTACATCACAGACTAGGTGTCCTCTCGTGAAGTTGGTCCATCAATGAATGGTGACTTCCAGCGTAGCTTAGCTTTAAATAGGAGGCTGAGGTGGAAGAAGTAAAGTTAACCAGAGTGGGAGCATAAATGATGTCAGTTGTCCTCTGGGGAGTTCTCCTCCACTCTCTGGGTTTCTTGGCTGCGTCACGGGAAACATCTTCCCCTATTTTTCCTTATTTGTAACAATATTTTAAACAACAGTGTCAGTGTTGGGATTTCTGCTGTTCAACAATCCAATAAAACTGAATCAGTTGATCTTAGCTGCAATGAAAGAGAAACCATCAGTCATACAACAAGCACTCTTTAGGCGTGAGCATACTTTCCTGCACCATTCCAAATACAAACATTTTTGGAAGCCAAACGTTACCCAGGGAGATGTGTCATTAAGAGTGACATTGTTCTAAAATGCTGTAGCATTTGCAGTTCATTGCAAGGATGACACTAACAGGAGTATCAAAAATAGCCATTTATTTTCAGCAGAGATTCCTGACAGGACTATTACGACAAGCCAGGACCCATCAGCATTACAACATTTGCTGCTGAAACAGTAGAGAAGGCACAGGAAGGGACACATAACATTGGGGAGCTGGGGGTACCACGGCCACAATAGGAAAAAATATCATTGCACCTATGTACTTCAGAAATATTCTATTTTTTTCCATGAGAGGCACTTTTTTAAAATGGAAGTGTGACCCAAAGTCCAACTGAAGGCCATTGATAAAGGGAGACTATTTTTAATGTGTTAAGTATGTTGTGTTCCCTATGGAGAAAGAAGAGAGCACATATGATTAAACTAATGAAAGGAAAACTTAATAAATATGAGGTAAAGAAAGAGCCTTTGGAGCAAAACAATTATTTACTACAACACCCAAGTTCTGTTAAAAAGACTGCTGCAAGTTATCAAAAAATCAATGAATGTGTGCAGACAATGGCAATATGATTGGACTAAATCGTAAGATTTAAGCCAAGTCTCAGTTTCCAAATAAAATTGAGGTGTCTGTCGGCAGACTTACGTGGACCTCTAAGGAGCAGCATTCAGTAATCATTAAAAAGCTTGTAACCGATTTCTTCAAAAGCCAGCAGGCTGTGGATGAACGCAACTTCAAAATTCACCTCAAATGTCCAGTACATAATACAATGAAATAGGGAGAGACTTAACAATAACATAATTTTTACAAGCCTTAAAAGGGTTTAATACCAGTAACATTTCAAACATTGGTGGAATTCCGTTTGATATTTAATATGTATTTATTTTTGTCACTACTATGGGGCTGTGCCCCCGGCTCGCTTTGCTCGCCCACCCCCAGGTTTGGTTTACCGGATATACAATTTAAAGAGATTGTTATTTCCATGGGAATTGTTACATATGCATTATTTTCACCTTTACTTTAAAACTTTTGTAAAAACAATATTTGTCCTTCATTTCTGGCCCCACGCGTAATTAAATCTCTTTATCGCAGGATGTATAATGCTGCTCGCATTGTGAAGGGGGAAGGGTCGGAACAGCTGCTGTCTTGCTGCTGCTGCTGGCGAGCTGTGTGTTCTGCTTGTCGCGCTGCGCGTTGATCATTTAAAAGCGTGTACAGCAGCTGTCCTTTTGCCACTTTGCGGCTCTGCCGCTCGCATTGTGAAGGGGGGGGGGGCTAAAGGCATGCTAAGGAGATGCGATCAGATCATATGCTGGCTTGCTGCTGCTGCTGGTGAGCTGTGTGTTCGTTGTCGTTGTTTTAAGAGCTGGGAGCACATGAAGTGTGTCTGCCAAAAGCATACCAACAACTGCTAGGTTAGATGTCCGTGAAGTTGTTTTAAATTGTTTGTAAGTAGGGCGTGACGTGCAAAAGCACGGGTTTTGCTTCCTAAGGTTGTAATGTCTAGTCTCACATGACATCAATGTGTCTCTCCGAGATGATCACGTCTCGATCGCTTTGCTCAACCCCCTCAGAGGCGCGCTACACTCCTGCCACTTTGCGTCTCTCCCACTTGCGTTGTGAAGAGGGATAGCTGAATGCTCGCTAAGGAGATGCGGACAGATCAGCTGCTGGCTTTGTGCTGCTGCTGCCGTGGTGTGTGTTCTGCTTGTCGCGCTGCGCGTTGATCATTTAAAAGCCTGTACAGCAGCTGTCCTTGTGTCTCACTGTCTTGTCTCAAGTGACGTTGAAGTGTCTCTCACGGGATGTCAAATTGTCTTCCGAGAATATCACGTCTCGTCTCTCTCCCATGATTTTTTTTATAATAGAGAGAGATAAGGTCTGGAGATGTTACATGTTTTTAAGAACAATGTATGCAGACAGAAGTATTACCACAGAGTTGCAGGACAACTTTCAACCTGTTGTTATTTATCTGCACAGTATAAAAAACTCATATTTGCGAACATTTCTGCTTTACGTAAATTAAATTTTGTGTAAAAGTATTACACTAATGTGTGTATTACACACACATTACTAAAGTCTCTTGCAACTTTTGACCCACTTCCACTTAAATGAAAGTGGTAATTTATGTGAATTGTTCACCAAGATAAAATTATCATGACAAATTTGTATTCATGCAGCTGCAGAGTCTGATATATTCAACTTTACTTTTATAATAATTGTTCAATATATTATTATTCTGATTTGATTTGTTGTTTATGGCTCTATAATGTACATAATATGAAAATATAATCATCGTATTGCAGTTTACTCCTCAAATATCCATCCCCACATCTGAGTATATGAGAAAGTCTAAGGGAGACCACTCCCGATTTTTTCCATGTACTTCTTTCACATTGTTTAACATTGTACAGCACTGGCTTGTATAATTTCATAAAATTCTTTCTCTCCATTCTATGTGACATTCATTTTTTTTCTTGGCCACCACTACAAAGAAACTGTGGTAAGTAACATATACAAAAAATACATTAAAAAATAACACTTTAACACTATTGAGAATGCTTGCAAACAAGAATATGTCCTATAAATGATCCTGTGGTACCCAGACCACTGATATCCAATAAATAAGAGTTAGCCAAAAGAAAAGCAGTTAAAGTACAGGGTGAGTCAAAATTATGTTAACATTTGAATGGCGGAAACAATTGATTCACAAAAAAAAATACTTCATATGTGCAAGATGATTCCATCATGTTCAACACAAGTACCTTATGTGGCATATAAATTATCCACAAAAAATGGATACAAGTATATACATATCAGTACCATTAGTGTTAACATAATTTTGACTCACTCTGTACTTTAATCGAATGATCTCAATGTTTTAGAAAAACAACTACAGGGAGGTGTGACATGAGAAGAGCAGACAATAATGAAAGACATCCAGCACGACAGGGTTAACAAATACTTTTGGTGTCCTGTCATTGGTTTGTCAAGCAACTGTAAGTGGTTTTAATGAATAAATTCTTAATCCTATTCTGCATTAAAAATACAATGTGACAATAATATACTGAGTAAATTTGGTAAGGATGATATACATTCTGTGCTGTAATCATTACAACCAGTTTTGTGCAAATGACTGATTTACAGTTTTTGCTTTTTAAGTGTGAAGAGTTTTGTGTAAGCTTTCTGATTTTTGGTTTTAAAAAATTGAAGATATCAAGGAATCAATTCTCAACATGTGTAGAAGTACAGGGGTTCATTTTCCCCCTTTAGTTTCCCTGTTACTTAAATATCAGAATTTTTAATAGAATGTATAAATCTGGTATTTTATTTCTCCTTCATTTCTGGACCCTCAAGATAAGTAGACATCCATTTTCGTTTCCACTGCATCGTGCACACAGTAACGGTGAAGTCTAACTTCCTTAGATTTTCAGGTTTTTGCATAACCGCTTTCTTCGTTGACTAGCCTGTGATCACTAAGGCTGCATTTGTTTTTTATTTTAGCGAGATAAACTGCTTATTCATATTTGGTTTATCTCTTTCACCTATTTATCTCTATAGTCTTCTTTCTTTGTTTCTGCCTCTCTCTCCCTCTCCTGCTACATCTCTCTACCTTGATCAATAATTTATTCCTAGTATTAACCACAAGAATTATAAAAAATAAGACAAAATCATGTAAAGTTCATTCATGCTTTCAGGATCTGTTTAAAATTCAGTATATGCACTTCTCATTAGTAGACCCTTAATAGAGACCCCCCTGATGACAGAGCAGATTAGATAACTCCATGATCCAACCACATGTTTTTTAGCAGATAACTAATCGAGAATCACTTAAGAGCTCGGACCTACCCCTGCAGCAGTGTTACCCAAAGGTAGGCCTTGCTCCTAAGTGCAGTTTACTACATCAATATTTGACTTCTCACAGAGTTTGGGGAAACTAGGGTAAACCTAATAAGGACTCGGTTGAGCAAAGATCTATGCAATAGGTCAGGAAAAACTGCATTATTTAACAATTATAGTGGCTCTGATATTAGTAAGCATTTTCCCACTTTTATGTAAGCCCGAGGGTTAGATCAGTGTATTGATTTTTGCAGGACTTTTAGAAAATCAGCTCCTTGGATTCGTCCAATGTGTTATGTGTTCCCTTTCTCATATGAGTACAGATGTGTCAAACATACAGCAGAACAATCTGTGGTAAGTAGAATGCTCAATGAAGACTAATCTTGAAAAATGTTATATATTCAACAAAGGGTTTCAGTTGATTAGGTCAAATTACTTTATCATTCATTTTTTAAATAATAACATTAATATTATTATATTTAATTCATATCTTTATTCTCGGTATCCTACAAGCTGAGGGTATGTTACTAATATTCAAATATTTATTTCCAGTTAAAGGAATACTCCACCCAAAAATAAAACATTTTATATGATACTTACCCCATGTACTTTTTAATGGTGACTAAAAAAAAATGTTACTCTCATGTTTTCATGTAGAATGGTGAGAAACAATTTAATGACATAACAGAAACCAATACTGTCCAGTGCTGTTGAATAATAAATGATGTTAAAAATGTCCATTCAAAAAGAACAAAAAAAAATCTCATGTTATTCGTATTGCATAATCAGCATATCGGTCTTCCAGTTGTATGTACAAAACATGTTTTTTCATGTTAAAATACTGTTAAATAGTTACTTCTAGAATATTACACACACATCATAAACAGTAAACTAAGGCCTCATGGGATTCATTTGTTGAAATGAAGACAGGACTCTTGACCAAGACATGGGGCTTCAATTCAAAAAGCTAATTCCATTAAGCTTTAGTTTACTGTTTATGATGTGCACTGCATATTCCAGAAGTATCTATTTAACAATAGCTTAGCAAAAAAGCACGTGTTTTGTGCATATGACAGGATAACAGATATACAGATTATGCAACACTGGTAAAGTGAGATTTTTTTTCATGGGCATTTTCACATCATTTGCTGTTGTACAGCATTGGTCATTATTAGCTTGTATTATATCATAAACTTTCTTTCTCTCCATCCTGCTAAAAAAAAAAGCATGAGATTAAAAGTTTTTTTTTTCTCAGCCATCAGTATAAACTACATAGGGTGTGTAACATATTTTTGGGTGCATTGTGTATAATGAATGCATGTAGGACGATCAATGATTTACAGTATGACCATTTTATCAAGTCATCAGTTTATTGTGCAATACAACATACTGTATGATGTAAGAGCCATTTGCATAATAATATGTAAACACCTGTATTAAAGTGGATTAATCATGCCTTTGTGTCCAATAAGTACAGTAGATGCTCCATCAGTCTGCCCTGTTTCTAGCTTTAATTCTGCAAAGGAGGATGAGTGAGAGATTGCTGACGAGCAGGACATGGAGCAACAGGTTTTTGACCATTATCATTGGCTATAATTAAATAAGTTTACAGAAGAGGAAATTGCATTTTTGGAAATATGTTAAGATGAGTTTAATAAGTTTATTATGTACTTTAATTTTCCAATGTTTTATAATAAAGTTATTTTATCTCATATGGAAGTACTTATGAGTAGTTTAATGCATCAGAAACTTCAGCCCTGCTCAAAGTAACACTCAACAGGGAGTCGCCGCTATCATATATGTTATGCTATGTCCAGTAAGGGGAATCAAACACACTCATCCCTCCCTCTGGGTGGCAATATAAAAAAATACACACAAATGGCACATAAATACAGTATTTTTCAGTTAGGAAACAGATACATTTTCCTCTATCTAATCTACATTGAATTGTAACAAAAGGAGGTCTTTTGAAGAGTACACAAGATGAAGGTTGCTGAAGTATAATGGCTTTGTATCAATTGTGCTTAAAATACACCCTTGACTTGGGTCAATGATACCCAATTTATAAATTAAATCAGTTACAACAATTAAACACAGCATATTTCTGACAGCCTACTTCTTTCTACTTGTGCCTGCTTCATGAAAGTATAATGAGATTGAATATAAAAAGTTCAGAGCTCTTGTTGTCACTGAAATGTTTAACATTTTGTGTTCCAGAGGCTGTCGGAATTAATGTTTTTCCCTAATCTAAATACAAGGTTGTGAAATTAATGGTGAAGTTACAAGGGACTACCAAGTGATTGAGTAAAAGCAGACACCCTTATGACATGTAGAAAATGTCTGCTTGAGATTTAAAGACAAATTCACAATTGAGTAAACAAACAGAACTGATTGGATGCATGGTTGTGTTATATAATATGTCCTTGTGAAACGGGGGAGCTCCATAAAATAGACAGGACAAGTGGATAATTGATTGGCAGCCCTGTTTCCAACAATTCTGTGCTCTTGGTCTATTTTGTTCTTTTCAGCAACATTTGTCATAATCAAACAAATGAATTATGTTTGCAGATTATCTGTAACAATACATAACGTAATGCATATAATTTAGATGGCCTATTTATATATAAACTGAAACTTTGAACGATTCAAGAAGGCTGAAAACCTTTCCTTTGCATTCTGCTTTCAAACTGGCTTAAAATAAATACTATATGACAAGAGTATTTTCAAGATAATAGCAAATATAAGTAAGTTTTCTTACAATAGACAAAAGCTTTCAAGGATATTACAAGAGAAATATATACAGTTTAAAATAAATTTCCTCCTCAAAGTTTAAAGATATACTGTTAAATTTGTGAGTGGCTCTAAATTGGTCCCTTGTGAGTGTGTGTGCTTGTGCAGGTGTACTGGTTTGAGTACCCGACGAGGTAAGAAGGCAGTATTGTGTCAGCAGAGCCGGCGCTAAGCTAAAGACTAAACGGCTTGTGAGAAAGTGGTGATACAAGCTTTCTATGCCTTCTGTGATCCTGGGAAATGTGAACTCACCACCAAATAAGATCGATGGAACTGGCTGCGCTGTTGAAAAATGTCAGGACCTACAGAGTTTGTTGTGTTTTTGTGAAATGTGGCTAACAACTAACATCCCAGATGCTAACGTGGAGCTACCCAGGTTTAGCACAGTTAGAGTGGACAGAGACACAAATACCTGCGGAAAGGAGGAGGACTCGCTCTCTATGTAAATACAAGGTGGTGTAACTCTGGACACGTAAACGTCAAAATCTCCACTTGCTGTAGGGACATCGAACTGTTGGCCGTAAGTCTGCATCCCTATTACTTGCCCAGAGAGTTTGGACATGTGATTGTTGTTATTGTTTACATCCCTCCTCGGGCAAACATGGAGATAGCGGGTGACATCATCCATGACATCATCTGTTGCTAAATTACAAACACAGCACCCCGAGGCACTTGTGCTAATCGCTGGAGACTTTAACCATGTGATGCTGGACAAAACATTACCTGACTTCTACCAGTATGTGGATTGTAACACCCGGGGAAATAGGACTATTGACCTACTGTATGCAAATGTTAAAGATGCATACAGCGCCACCCCACTTCCTGCGCTTGGTAAAGCAGATCATAACCTTGTTCTGCTTCAGCCTCACTACAAACCAAGAGTGAGGAAGCTACCTACAACCAGATGCTCATTCAGGAAGTGGTCCTCTGAGGCAGAGCAAGCTCTGAGAGACTGCTTTGGAACTATGGACTGGGATATCCTGCAGGGATCATATAGTGAGAATATTGAGGAGGTTGTTGACTGCACTACTGACTACATCAACTTCTGTATGGACATTGTAGTTCCAGTAAGAACAGTACGCTGCTATGCTAACAACAAGCCATGGGTTACAAGTGACATCAAGGGCCTTTTAAACCAGAAGAAAAGGGCTTTTAAAGACGGTGATCAGCATGAGCTCAAGCAGGTGCAGAAGGAACTCTGAGTCCAGCTCAGGTCGGTGAAGGAGCAGTACAGGAGAAAGCTGGAGCAGAAGTTGCAGAATAACAGCATGAAGGAAGTGTGGGATGGGATGAAGATAATCACTGGATGCAGCTTGAAGCGGGGTGCCACCATCGAGAGAGACGTGGAGAGAGCAAACCTGATGAACAACTTGTTTAACAGGTTTGACCACCCTAACCCACTCTCACCTTTGAGTACTGCACCCTCCACCCATCCTTCTGCTGATACCAGCATAGGAGAGAATTTCCCCCCACCCACAATTACAGCAGCCCAGGTAAACAGAGAGCTGAGGAGACTTCGTGCCAGCAAAGCAGCGGGTCCAGATGGAGTATCGCCATGACTGCTGAAGGCCTGTGTGCTGGAGCTGGGGAGTCCTCTACAGCGCATCTTCAACCTGAGCCTGGAAAAGAGGAGAGCCCTGAGGCTTTGGAAAACATCTTGCATCACCCCAGTCCCAAAGGTATCATGTCCTAGTGAGCTGAACGACTTCCGGTCTGTGGCTCTGACGTCACATGTGATGAAGACCATGGAGCGGCTGCTGCTTCACCACCTAAGGCCACAGGTCCGCCACCCCCTCGACCCTCTGCAGTTCGCATACCAGGAGAAGGTGGAAGCGGAGGATACCATCATCTACATGCTACACCGATCCCTCTCCCACTTGGACAGAGGCAGTGGTGCTGTTAGAATTATGTTTCTGGACTTCTCTAGCGCCTTTAACACCATCCAACCTCTGCTCCTTAGGGACAAGCTGACAGATGTGGGAGTAGATTCACACCTGGTGGCATGGATTGTGGACTATCTTACAGACAGACCTCCATATGTGCGTCTTGGGAACTGCAGGTCTGACATTGTGGTCAGCAACACAGGAGCGCCGCAGGGGACTGTACTTTCTCCGGTCCTGTTCAGCCTGTATACATCAGACTTCCAATACGACTCGGAGTCCTGCCATGTGCAAAAGTTCACTGATGACACTGCTATCATGGGCTGCATCAGGAGTGGGCAGGAGGAGGAGTATAGGAACCTAATCAAGGACTTTGTTAAATGGTGCGACTCAAACCACCTACAACTGAACACCAGCAAAACCAAGGAGCTGGTGGTGGATTTTAGGAGGACCAGGCCCCTCATAGACCCCGTCATCATCAGAGGTGACTGTGTGCAGAGGGTACAGACGTATAAATACCTGGGAGTACAGCTGGATGACAAATTGGACTGGACTATCAACACTGATGCTCTGTGTAAGAAAGGACAGAGCCGACTATACTTCCTTAGAAGGCTGGCATCCTTCAACATCTGCAATAAGATGCTGCAGATATTCTATCAGACGGTTGTGGCGAGTGCCCTCTTCTGTGCGGTGGTGTGCTGGGGAGGCAGCATAAAGAAGAGGGACGCCTCAAGCCTGGACAAACTGGTGAGGATGGCAGGCTCTATTGTAGGCACGAACCTGGACAGTTTGACATCCATGGCAGAGTGACGGGCGCTGAGCAGGCTCCTGTCAATCATGGAAAATCCACTGCATCCACTGAACAGTATCATCTCCAGACAGAGGAGCAGCTTCAGTGACAGACTGCTGTCACTGTCCTGCTCCACTGACAGACTGAGGAGATCGTTCCTCCCTGACACTATGCAACTCTTCAATTCCACCCGGGGTGGGGTAAATGTTAACATTATACAATGTTATTGACTGTTATACCTGCCTCGCACTCTCCACCTTGTATTTTTTAACTTGCACTGCGCTTTTATTGCTCTTTAATTTAATATTGTTTTTATCAGTATGCTGCTGCTGGAGTATGTGAATTTCCCCTTGGGATTAATAAAGTATCTATCTATCTATCTATCTATCTATCTATCTATCTATCTATCTATCTATCTGTACATGATAAACAAGAAATGTTGTGTCAAATATTTGAAATATTAAAATCTGTGCTTCAATTTAAATGTTTAAAATCTAAATATGCTTATAATAAAAATGTTTTCGTTCTTCACTCTAGTGGCAGATATAGGCTAGATCCCTAGTAAAGGATCCGTTTTCAAAAATGACATATTCATAATTACTGGCCTTGACATACAATAGTCTAAAATGATACCTCACATGCTTATGTTTGAAATCTGTCATTTGTAACCTGCTGGGAGTAGCTTTTAAAGATAGATACTGTAGATAGATAGATAGATAGATAGATAGATAGATAGATACTTTATTAATCCCAAGGAGAAATTCACATACTCCAGCAGCAGCATACTGATAAAAAACAATATTAAATTAAAGAGTGATAAAAATGCAGGTAAAACAGACAATAACTTTGCTAGGACCATCCATCCATTATCCAACCTGCTATATCCTAACTACAGGCTGGAGCCAATCCCAGCGCACAAGGCAGGAAACAAACCCTGGGCAGGGCGCCAGCCCACCACAGGGCACACACACACACAACTACACACTAGAGACAATTTAGGATCGCCAATGCACCTAACCTGCATGTCTTTGGACTGTGGGAGGAAACCCACACAGACACGGGGAGAACATGTAAACTCCACATAGGGAGGACCCAGGAGGCGAACCCGATTCTCCTAAATGTGAGGCAGCAGCATTACCACTGTGCCACCGTTCCACCTGGGCTAGGACCACCAGTAAAAAAATCAAATATCAAAATTAGATTCTATTTGTAACTACACTTCACTCCAAAAATATATGTCTATATTATCAATCTCCATTTTTTCAAAGTGTTGTGGAAAAAAAGGAATTTTGACTCCTAGTATCCAATTAGAGGGTGAACCTCTGGGGTCGGATAATGAGGCATGCGCAACTTCAAGTCCTTCTGATCATTTTTATTGAAGACATCTATTGGTTTACTCTTTATTTAATGGGTGTAATTTCCTGTACAAAGTATGGTCTAAAAATGGGCAAAAACGGGGATGGGGTGGGGTTTCTGGTCAACAGGGCTAAAAACAAGGGGGAACCCCAAAACGTTTGATGTCTTACATTAGCTATACACCAGGACAAGTTGAACTGCATATCCTATATGGGGGTTTTATCGTAGTGGTGAGTCAGAAGGCACCTGACAAAAAAAAACTGATGTGATTTCTCAAAGTATTCAAAAGTAATTCTTTTGAACAAGTAATGCGCTTTATTATGTTGCTGTCTTAGTGTGAGTGTGAGCATATTCTGCAATGAGGTGGCACTACGTCCAAGACTGGTTTCTGCTTTGAATCCTGAGCTTCCACCTTAGGCAGTGGCTGCCAGCAACCCCCAACTGGCCAGGTAGGTATAAACTGTGCTTGAATGGTGGATACTTTCCTTAGAAAATCGATCGCTACCAAATACATAACACTATCGGGCACGCAGCGGACCAGGGCCTCGCCTATCCGCATTAGAAGCAAGGCAGGAACCAATCCTGGAGGCGGTCCACTTTCACTCTCTCGGCCACACCAACATTTATAATTGGCCAATTTACATGCGAACTGAAAACCTTTCCTTTGCACTCTGCTGTCAAGTTGGTTGAAGATAATTTGAACGTATGCGATTGTTCGTTAGTACTCCTGCATTTTGTATCTATGAAAGAGAGCTAAGCATATGTTAAACGCTTTATTACTAACGCATTTTGTGCATCGTAATCATGCTATCTTTTATGAATGATCCTTAGAAAGCACAGAAGTGTCCCACTCTTGGGCTGAACGGCCTGGATCCTTCATGCTTTGGTATTTAAGGTAGACCTACAAATCCTGATTTACCATAGCAACAGCATCCGGCGTATTTTTTTCTCCTCCTGGATACACGTCCCCGAGTGGCCCTTACGATTGGTTAGTGACGTTCTCAGTGTCACTCTTGACTTCGACGAATGAGAGCGGGCCATAAGAAGGCAACGGAAATTTGACTAGTTCCCTTCACTATTGGCTGTGACGCGTGGAACTGCACGATAGTAGGCGAGGTTTATCCAAAAAATAGCCTGTGATTGGTTCCCTTTAGACGTCAATCAATGGTACCTCAGTCCTCTTGTTCACCTTAGTACGGAAGCCGGGGAGGTCCGGCTGCTTGCGCGGTGGTGTGGGTCTCCACCCGAGAGTATGGCTGCCGGGAGTGTAGTGGTGTGAGAATGTGGCAGGGAGAGATGAAGAGGATGAAGAAGGAGTCCCGATACTGAACTTGGTTTTTTTTTAAATTAATTTTAATGGAGTTTTATTTAGTGTTTTTTTTAGATATCGTCTGAGCAGCCCCTTTTATTGTTTATCTTTTTTGCGCCTCTCCAGGACCATGCTCGATTCTGATAAGTTTATTTTTTTCCGTTTTTATAACACATTGGTTTGTGTGAGCTAATGAAGAAGTGCAAGTTTTCATTTTCAAATTCCCTTTGCTTTTCCCAGAGAATCTAAGCGGATTCGACAAACCTACAGTTATCTGGTTACAGGGTTGGTGATGTATGCCACTATGGTGGGCTGCTGTGGGACAATGCTATTTTTTGCCGATTATAATTAGCTGCACCGTTTCGTGGAAATGGGCCGAGGGTGCTTATTAGTAAAAACAAACATGCCACCGTTGCCTTCTTAATTGATTCTACATTGCAAACACATTTTTAATTTTTAAGAGTGCAGGCTGAAGAATCTCCCTCACTCCCCACCCCCCGAGTTTCCTTTTTCCTTTTATTTTTTTACCATTCTTGATGTGTGCTTAATACAATTTTTGCTTTTTTTCGGAACGATGCGTGAATATAAAGTGGTAGTGCTGGGCAGCGGCGGGGTTGGAAAATCCGCCTTGACTGTGCAGTTCGTCACTGGCACCTTCATTGAGAAATACGACCCCACGATCGAGGACTTCTACCGCAAGGAGATCGAGGTGGACTCGTCGCCCTCCGTGCTGGAGATTCTGGACACTGCGGGTACCGAGCAGTTCGCCTCCATGCGCGATCTCTACATCAAGAACGGACAAGGGTTCATCCTGGTTTACAGTCTGGTGAATCAACAGAGCTTCCAGGACATCAAGCCCATGAGGGACCAGATCATCAGAGTCAAAAGGTACAGATGCACACCATTCATTTTACATTTGCTAGTGGAAAGAGCACATCTGCAGTTGCTCTAGTACTCCGAGTGCGGTCGCCAGCTTTATTGCCCGTTTCCTTGTGCTTGGACGCTCCCTCCCTCCCTCCTCGTTTGGCCCTGTTTTGTGAAAATTCTTGGCAAATCCATTTGAGTGTTGTATTTTTAATGGGTAGATCCAGATTTGCGACAGCTATCCGGGTTTCTTTATTGACAGACAAAGAAATTATAGCCGACAAACACAATCCTGCTTTGTATTCTAGAGTGCCAACTTTTGATAAATATTATTGTATTTGTGTATTATCACCTAGCCAGTTAAGGCATTTTGCTAGTCACTACCTAGGTGGGCGCGAGCAAGTGCTTGGGTTGAGTGGGCACTGGTGGTGGTAGTGATGATGGGGGGGGGAGGGGGGTGGGTTTGGTTGGTGTAGACATTACTAATCGACCTAATGCGTATTCCTGGAGCACTGACCTTCCACGTTCTTGCAAATTCTGAAAATGACAACAATTGTTAATGCTACATTTGGCAACACTTTTTTATCTTGTGTGTAATGCCATATAAAGTTTACTAGAAGTTGTTAAATATAAAATGGTATGACCATATTTTTCTAATGGCAAACAAGTTTTCAGACGACACTTTTAAGTTTTCTCTTTGTCTTGTTTTCTCTCAGTGGTTTACAGCATGTGTGAATTGCTTTGCTCTTTGAGGTAGTTTATGTGACTTTAACAAGTGTCTTGGAGAACATATTAATTATTAGGCTGTTAAAGAAAGGCCTGTTTTGGCAAGGTGGGTAATTAGTGTTGCCATCCAAAGTGGTGCATTTGAAATATATTTATTTAAATCAAGCAAAACTGATAGATCGAGTTATTTTTCGGGGCACAAAAATTTTTCATAATTTTGAAAAGTGTTGTTTTTTTTCTTGGTTGGTAATGGAGCCTACTCCTGGTTTTCTTGGGTCATCGGGATGGGTGATGTGATGTATTAACCATCGGCCTTTTAAAGAGCACAGAAATACCAGTTGATGTCATGTACATCGCAGGTGATTTTTCTTTTTTATGTCTACAAGTGCCAGCAGTTCTTAACCTTGGAGGATGTATTATAGTTACAGGACACTTCATCAGTCAACATTAAAATGACGCCTTTTACATTTAGAGAAAGTTAGTGGGTTAAAAACTTGAAGGCTTGAGGTCCTATATCCCTGGTTTATTCATTCCAACCAAATATCATATTCTCCTGAAAAACTGTACTTTTGATTTTTCAATTTACATTAACATAATGTTCTTAAACCTGCTTAGTTTAAGTTGTGGGTGGGCAGAGTAAATCCCAGGGGCACTGGAAGTAAATCAAATTGGAACTGCAAATATATTAATGCTTTTTCTTTTGGGATTTTTAAGTCTTAAGTTTCCAACTAGCCAGTCAGCATTGGAGTGTCCAGTCCTTAAAGATGACTCTGCATGTGTACAGCCACTGATGTGTTATGTCCTGCAAACAAATCCCAGCTTGATGTATGACTTTTAGTATTTGCAAAATGAAGTGAGGCAGGAAACATTTCATGCAAGGAGGGGAAAAATCCAGGATGTTGCATCTTGAAATGGTACCGTCTTGGACCCGAGTTTACTAATAATAATAAAAAAAAGACTTATATGGTGCTTTTCTTACTACTGAAAAAGCTTTACAAAGAGAGTGGAGAGCCTCTTTACCCACCACCAGTGTGTACCATTCACCTGAATGATGCAACGACAGCCATTTTGTGCCAGTACACTCCCCACACATTAGCTTTTAAGTGGTACAGGACTAGGAGAGATTGTTAGCCAATAATGGGCAGGTAGGCCAGAATGACCAGACCATGGTGGACAATTTAGCCAGGACATCCAGATACTCCCAATTCTGTACAAAGGATGCCTCTTTTATGACCACAGAAAGTTCAGGACCTCTAGAGGACGATGCCATAAAGAATTTCAGATTTTTCTTTTTTTCTTTTCCAGGCAAAGCATCAAAAAGTACCCAATAATGAGTACTATAGAGTGGCTGAGAGCTGTTTTAGCTTAGAATGTGTCTTTCTCTGATGTGTTCAAGGTCTGGAGTTAATCATAGTGTTCTTGCAGTTCTCTGTGTCCATTTAATGTTGTTTCTTTCTTCAAACACTGCATATGTTATTTTCACATTGCATTTCTTTTATCTAACGCTATGAAACCAAAGATTTTTGAAAGTCATGGGCGATATGGTGGTGCAGCGTGTTAACAGGGCTACCTCACAGTTTCAGGGAACATGTTATATGTGAAGTTTGTATTTTTCCCTTATGGATTTTTCTTGGGGTGCTATAATTTTCCAACCTAATTACAAGAACAGGACAAGTCTAGATAGATAGATACTTTATTAATCCCAAGGGGAAATTCATATAATCCAGCAGCAGTATACTGATACAAAGAAACAATATTAAATTAAATAGTAATAAAAATGACAAATGGGAAAAAAAAAAAAAAAAAATGTTAGCATTTACCCCCCCGGGTGGAATTGAAGAGTCGCATAGTGTGGGGGAGGAACGATCTCCTCAGTCTGTCACTGAAGCTACTCCTCTGCCTGGAGATGACACTGTTCAGTGGATGCAGTGGGTTATTCATGATTGACAGGAGTTTGCTTAATGCCCGTCGCTCTGCCACAGATGTTAAACTGTCCAACTTTACTCCTACAATAGAGCCACAGAAAGTTCAGGACCTCTGGAGGACGATGCCATAAAGAATTTCAGATTTTTCTTTTTTTCTTTTCCAGGCAAAGCATCAAAAAGTACCCAATAATGAGTACTATAGAGTGGCTGAGAGCTGTTTTAGCTTAGAATGTGTCTGCTTTAGAATAGTCATGCCTCTTGCTGCCATGATAGGCTCAACTTCCCTTTGACCCAAAAATTGATTTTGGGAAGTTCAGTAAATGGTTGAAAGAATTTCTGAGCCTACCTTGATTGAGGAGAACTTCTCACTCTGTCTAAGCTCAACTTCTTATTAAGACAGACTGATTCAGCCGATGAGTAATTTAATAATATTAAATTACTTTTTTTTTTTTTTTTTAATCCAGGGGATAAATACAGCCCCTTAAAAACAAATGATGTCTCTTTGAGGAGATATTTTAATTCTTTTTTTTTTTTTTTTTTAAGGTATTCAAAAGGTTCATCAAGAAAGGAGAATTACAATAACAAGCAGATCACTTTTCTGACATCCCTTTGAGTCTGACAAAAATGTAGGCATTTGAAGATTCTGTCAATAGGCTTGTCATGAAATGATGACTAAAATGTAAATTCATATACTACATGCATGTCCATTTGTACAGTTCACATAAATACAATTGTTAGTTGTGTAAAAACAAATACTCACAAGCACTTTTGCTATTAAAAGGTGAGCTCAAAAATAGTTCTGGAGACGCCGAGTTGTACTGAATGATGTTTTCTTCTTACCTAAGCACTCTTGTGGGTTTCAATGACACGTGGGCTTTTAAGTTTGGAACAGATGTCAGAGGTCAAGCTCAAAGTGAATGGGTTGATTCTATCCTTGTTATATAAATGCTCAAACAACCACATCTTCCATCTTTGCAATCCAAGACGGTTGCACTTTGTACAGCTTTGGAATGTAGTATTGGGAAAGCAGGAAAACTAAAAGCTGGGAATGGCATTTTCATTGAGAAACAACAGAAGCCGTCTTCTTATACCCTTTGGTCTTCCAGGAAGGAGCATGCTTGTTCAAGCTGTTAGTATTAACGTGTTAAAAGAAAAAAAAACAAAAAAACAACAGCCCTTATTTTTAGGGAAATGTTCTGGGCTTGTGGGATTTAAGTGGGTGGATGGATGGGATTGTCCGTGTGTGTGAAAGTGATGCATTAAAGGCATTGTTTATGAAGTCGTGTTCTGGTCAACTTTTCTTCCTCTCCCAGGCCTGGTGAGCTGATGCGGGTGTCGATTATTTTCATACTATTTCACTGCATCTACAGTACATGAAGGCAGTGTGGCATAGTGGTTAAGTTCTTTAGTCCCAATGTTTAGTTCTTGCCTGTGACTCTCAGTGGGACTGCGAGTGAGTTGATTAATCTCCCTGGGCTCCAACTGTAAAACAAAAATCTAACAGTTATGTATCTTAATTTCAAAGCACACCAAAGGTAAAATAATACTTTAATGCAGTACAGGCAGGTGTAATATCTGTGTGCGTTCTCTTAATGGTGAAAAGATAAGTTTTTTTAAGTAAATTGATTTCAGATTTTGAACATAAAGGTGAAAACCCAATCAGATACAGAAAATAACACTTGACAAAGAATAATTTCCTGCCTCGCACTACACTGGTTGCTGCCTGTTACTTCCCCTCAATTATTATTTTTAGATCTTGGGGCGACAAAGGCGCAGTCACCCAGTTTATTTCTGCTTTATTTGTGTTGCTGCAATGTCCGCAACCTATAGTACATTACTAGTTAGCAGTCAAGTGGAAAAAGCTTCTTTCAAGGTGATAACGCTAGCCTGAAAAATTGCCATTATAGACAAGCTGAAGAAACTTGAACACACACACACACACACACACAGCCCTAGCAGGCAGACTGGTTTAGCCACTAAAGTGCTGAGCTGTTGACTACAAGGCTGTTCATTTACTGTGCAACCTGAGGAAGTCGCTTAATGTGCCTGGCTTGTGTTCTAGTTGTTTAAAAAAATATTAATAGTAATTGTAAAACTCCTTGGCTTTTTAAAAAAATTAATTGTATGTTTGTGGCAAATCCAGTGCATTTAGACCACGAGTGTCAAACTCCAGGCCTGGAGGGCCACAGTGGGTGCAGGTTTTCTTTCTAACCCTTTTCCTAATCAGTGTCCAGTTTTTCACTGCTTTTCCCTCTATTTTAATAGCCCTGTTTTTAAGGATTAAGTCTTCTGAATTGATTCTTTTCTTCATTAAATGACAGCCAAACAGAAATGAGACTTGAAATGAGCCAACAGATGACCAGCTAAATTGGGGCTTCAAACTCTAACCATGTCCTGAATGAGAAGCTGATTCTTGCTGTTAATTAACCCCGTTATTCGATTCCATGGCTTTCTTTTGGCTCTCTTTTTGCCACAGCAGACATTTCCAAAACTGTTTTTTTCTAAGAACTCCTAAAATGTTTTGGTAACCTGAGGGATCAACTTTACTGAGACCTTCATCGTTATTTTCAGATTTAGTTTGATGGGTACAGGTGAGCTGGTCATGTCCTGCTTGTTTTATGTCACATTACTGTCCGGCTGCCAATTAAGGAAAAAACAAATAAGGGGCCTGAGTCAAGCTAATTAAAGCTAAGGCTAAAGAAGTTAATTAGCATCAAAAACTGGTCACTAATTAAGAAGATGGTTAGAATGAAACCCTGCAGCCACTGCGGCCCTCCAGGACTGAAGTTCGACACCCCTGATTTAGACAGTACAGTAGATGCTGGTTAAATATTCAAAACTTTTTTTTTTTTGGTAACACTATTCACACCAGTTTACCATCATCCATCCATCCATCCATTATTCGACCTGCTATATCCTAACTACAGGATCACGGGGGTCTGCTGGAGCCAATCCCAGCCAACACAGGGCGCAAGGCAGGAAACAAACCCAAACTTTGCAAAATAGTTACTTCATCCATCTACCCTTTTCTGCAATCCTGCTTAAATCTGACCATGCCTGTGAGGTCCAGCATCTATTCAGACAGCACTGAGCACAAAGGTCCAGTGTAGGGCACACCCAGACCAGTGGCTTAGCGTGGGTGTCAGCCGCCCGGGGCGGAGGAGAATTTCGCCGCCCCCTTATTTAGGTATTTTAATTTAAAAGACTAAAATATACAGTAATTCTTTGCCGCCCCCACTACGCTACGCCACTGACCCAGACCCACTCTTACCAAGCTAGTTTAGAGTTGCCACACAGCCTAACCTGCACATCTTTGTTATATGGCAGGAGAACTGGATTACCGGGGGTCTGTTAATCTCACACAGACGTGTAGAGAACATGCGTTCTTCAAATAGCTAGTGAGTGGCTCTGAATGAACCATTTCTTCCTGAGCTGGGAGACAGAAGTGCCAATCAGCTTACCACTGTGCATCCCAAAAATAATTCCTTTTAGTATGTGAAGAACAAATGTATATTTACTTGCCAAGTTTGCTGTTTAATATTACAAATATAGTATGGCTGAAACGCATTCAAAATTACATGCAAGAAAAATACAGTGTTGAACACAAAAATGCCACACTTTGTGTACTGTACATTGAAAAATACATATATATAGACTTTTGAAGTGCAGGTCAGATTTTTAATGTTTCCATATATGAATAGATAAGTGGTACTGTAGAATAGAAAAGCAAAGTTTCATCTCCCATAGGCCAACAGGCTGCCTGGTCTCTATGCAGAGAAAAGCCAAGCAAAATGACACCTTTTATTGGCTAACTAAAAAGATTACAATATGCAAGCTTTCAAGGCAACTCGGGCCCTTTCTCTATGCAGAAATTCCAAAGCACTATAACGAGGGCATATGATGAATGTCTGACACCGAGTCCATCATGTCCACTTCTGTGTTCTGTATTATTAACAAAAGGGATAACTTAGCACCAAGTGCAACTGTAAAACAAAGGGCAGACAGAGTATAAAAAAGATTCTTTAGCATTTAATAGAGATCAGTGAAAAATACTACAGTCAAACAGTTAAAATAATAGAAGTGTACATCATTTTTAGCCTGTTGTAGCATAACAAAAGTTTATATTCGAAGCTGAGTTATTGGAACTTCCACAGAACACATGAAAAGCTAAACAAACACCATCTACAACTCGGCTACAGTGTTCTTTCTTTGAAAATTCTCATTGATTTGATAAATAATTGAATTTGCTTCAAGATCAGATACTTCAAAGCTTTTACCCACACCTCCAGTTCCAGGATTTTAAAACATGTCGGCCTTCAGCTTGGTCTTTATTTCTTATTGTGTGTCACTGAACTTTATCATAGAATAGATGTCATTACTGAAAGTTTTGTGTAATATCTGAAGATTTGAATTTGACTTAATGAACTGTTTGTACTGAACTTTACAAACTGTGAAGTTATGATTAAATGGTAAAGTGGACAGTTATAGAGTTGAGATACTTATACAGTACATAAAGCTGAGTTGTTTTTTAGTATTTATTTTTTTGTGTAATGAGCCATGTCATTGATTTCTAATGGTCCTAGAGATTTTCTGATCCAATGAAGAACATGTCTATATACAGTAAGTATTTGTTTTGTGATTTCTGAGAGTCTCTGGTGATCCTTTGTTTTTTAGATACAGAAGAATTTCCAGTGTGAATTTCATCATTTTGATAAAGCTTTTCTGCCTGTGGTAATGTTGTGACTTGTTATTTACCATGGATTAATTTTCATGTAGTTTTGCTGACCATAAGGTGTTGCATGCCTTTACCTGCATAGCCTGCCGGGCTGTTAAACTTGTCAGAGTGATCACGGAGATGTCCAATAGCTGGCACTTGGCTCTTGCTTAGAATACCAAAAGCCACTGTTCCCTTTTTAAAAATGAAAACCTTCAACCCTCAATATCTTGCTACGTTAGTTTCCAGATGTAAAAGTTCATTTAATGTCATTCTTCACTTGAAATGACTAACATTCCTTCACTTTTCAATTATAATCTGCATTGATTCACACTTGGTGCTAATTTTAAATTAGCAAATTAAAACCTGGGGTTCCTTCTGCAGACTTGATGGAATACTCTGTGCTCTTAATTCTCTTACTTTATAACTGTACATTTTATTATATGTGATGTCTTCATTCTGATAGCCATATTAAATAAGTAAATGTGCTAGATATATTTTAAGGTTTGCAGTTTGAACTCAGTGTAGCTTGAAGTAGTAACCTTTTATATGGAAGTTGTAAAATGTTATCTGCATGATACTATAAATTTTTTTGTCTAATTCTTTATTAAAACCTTGAGCGAGTTCCAGCAGATGTGTTTGACTGGTGCTGCCCGCTGGAAATGCTTTCTATTTCGTAATGAAAATATTTGCTTTGTGTAACAGTACAGCACACTAACACAGTAATCTTGGATTATATCATATCCTTTCAATTTTAAGCTAGTGTTCTCTTCCACCAAGGCAGACTATAAAAGTGAAATTCCTAAAGGTGTAATGTGTGTATAGTTTCAAAGCAAGCATGGGTTTAACCCTTTCAGAGTTGGACTCAATTAAAAATGTGTACAATCTGATTTTTTTTTTTTTTCATTCATTTCCAAGAGTTCAAGTCACCAATTTAACGTTTTTGGTATTCACAACTCCCTGAAGCATGTGGCGCTTCTGTATTGGTGAAGGCATTAAGAGTGATTGCTAGCTTGGAAATCGGTAAGCTGAGTAAAACGTAAAATAGTGGTTTGATGTTAAAAGCAGTTATCTCCTGTGGTTTGTGTCCTGTTTATTGCTTCCAGTGTGCTCTTCTTTTCTGACTGGTCATTAAAACTCTTACTAAAACCACTGTTGGTTTCAGCCTTTTTCATCCATCACTCAGTTTTCATATTGCACTTTTTTCCTTTATAGGGCAGCAATGTGCATTAGGCACATAGCCATTGCTGCTTAGAGCAGGTCACTTTAGGTTCTCCCATTAACCTGACAAGCATGCCTTTGGGAAGTGGGAGCTGATTTATGCAAACAAAGGGAGAATATGCAGAAAGAATTGAACATACATTTTGAGAAAATACTGGAGACTGATGATTGTGTAAAGTAATTCAAAAATAACTTGAATTCAATCTGAGATTACTGTCCCAGTCTCCTGTTTTCTGTTCAACCAGAGAGAGGATGATCTCTTAATAAGATGCAAATTAAGAATTAGCCCTATAGGGATGCATTGTTTTAAATGCCTGAATCAAATCCTGCAATCATTTTGTTTGCATGTCATAACTATTTGTGCTTTTGATATCTAAATTGAATTAAAGACAGCAATGGATGTTTGCTTGTACAGGTAGGGTTATGTTTGGCAGGATGCATAATCAGAATTTAATTTTAAATGTGAGCAAAAATCATTAATCAGCCAGGTTCTATAGATCAATACTGACAAAGCAGAGAAGAATTACTGCACGTTTTATTTGTCAGTTAAAACATATCAACAATTGAAAAGGTTCAAATGGTTTTCCATTTTCATTTTTGACTTTCATTAATTTTGAATCACTCTTCTACCTTACAGAATCCCAAGTGCGTGTTGGCACCATTGTGTCAACAGTCCATTCTTTTATAAAATGACAGCTTAAAGTTGAAGCAGGCTGTTGCATCTACGCTCCTCCTTTTGTCTGTCTGGGGTTTCCTCCACATCAGTCAAGATGAGTGTGTTGAATTCTGATTTTCTATTCAGAATTGGTGATTTGTGTGTATATGTGTGTATGAGCCATGCGATGGACTAGAGTTGACTGCACGCAGCACCCAGCACTGCTGGATTTGGCTCTGGCTACGTGACCCTTAATTGAATTAGACAGGCTTGTAAATGTTGTTGTTTTTTGCTCAGATGTGATTAGTTTGTTTCAATAAATAGAGCAATGAAACAACAAAGTGAGTTAGACTGAATTGATAAAAACACGCAACCACACAGAATATCCTGAAGTGGTGCACATTTTAAACAGTTTTTCTTTTTTTTTTTAGGAATATTTTAATATCATAGGCACATAACCAATTAAATAGAGGAGCAGTAAAATCCCAAGTTTAGTAGCATATGCTGATGAAATTCCCCTTGGGATATGGACACATAACTGTAGTTTATGTTTGGATTAGTGTTAGGACGTGGGAATCCTGCTGTTTAAGGGGCCCCTGTTGCAGACTTGTAAAAGCAAGAAGAATTTTTCTGTAATCATTTTCAGACTTTATCCAAGATGGATATTATTAACATTATCTTACAGAAAAAAAGAAGGTGTAATTGATGTGCCAGGACCAAAGATAAGCATGTAGCCTGCCTGAGATTCACTTACAATAATGATCCATACTGAAACTTTATACTACATTCATGAGGCCTCTGTTTTATGCTTCTTGTTTACGTGGACAAATTTGTCTCTGGCACTTTATAAATGCCAGCAACCTTTAAAGAAACCAGACCACACAGAGAGCACTGACCATATGGGAGTGTGGGAAAGTGCTGGTGCCTTCTCTCATGGTCATTTTATATTTTTAGAGTACTAAAAGGGGCTAGCCTTGCATGTCTTAAAAGACTGTTTATGCAGAATTCTTTTGATCCTCTCCTGTGGGTCCAAATCTGTCTTTGTGTAGAGCTTCATCCGTAGATTGCATATCTGCTGTAGTATTTTTGTAGCATGATGAGATGAGCTCAGCAGCGACCACACAGCAATGTCATCTGAGAAAGCTATTTAAAGAAACATGCCATGGTGATTTTGCTCAAGGTAGTGCAACCACAAATAATACGGTTTTGATAAATTTAATTTAAAACATCATTATGTAATACTGCTCTGTAGTATGATAATGATGTTTGAACTGAAATGGGAAGCTGAAAATACAGTTTTAAAAATATTCAGTGCTTGCACTTTTTTTTTTATTTCCATTTTAAAGATCAATATCAGTATGTTTCAATTTCTGCTGCTTATTTGGTTTTAACAGATTCATTTTTAATTACTGTGTGACTTCCTCAACGAAGGTTCATTTTGGTCTTTGACTGATGCATGTTTGTTATCTTTCTCTCTGTTCCTTTGAAAACCAGGACCACTAGTCTGTGAACACAGTGGGCAGATGAAACTTATTCTGCTGTATGGCCACTTTGGTTATAGGCTACAACAAAAGCTGAACTTCTGTTTTTAATTGGCTTGGGCAATTATTCCATGTGCTGTATTTTGAAAGCAGCTACCCAGTTGGGAAGAAAGTTAACTCAGTTTAGAGTTGACGCACACCAACCTAGGTAGGTGAAATAAAGTGCCTTCTTTGGAGTATTTAGTTTCCCTTTTCATATTTTTTATTGCATATTTATTATCCTTCAATACAAGTACACACAATTAAAATTGTAATATTTAAAAGCTAAATAAATTAAAAGATTATCAAGTGATTCTTCGTTTGTAAACCTTTTAAAATAAAATAAGCATTTACACACTCCGTTGTTAACAGATTTATCTGCTAGTACTAATTAGATAAGTACACCGCTGATTGCCTTAATTTAATTTTTATTAGATGAGACTCTTTCATCAGCGTACTTCACTTTAGTTATTGAAGTATAAATGTGAGAGAGGATGAGATTTTACAATGTTGTACCATTTCTAGAAGATGGGTCATCAGGCTAAGAATGCTACACAAAATGGTGACAATTAAGCTTGTATTGCAGCCACAGGACAATGTTCAAGTATGTAAACAATCTTTAGAGAAAATTTTGTTTTATTAAAATTTTATTAACTTACATTTTCATCTTTTGCATAGAAATGTTAATTTATTTTCTAGGGTTTATATTCTGTTATGCATATTTTTATTTTGAAGTTCTAATCTATCTAAAGAACATTTTATGGTATTTTAGGAGTAATTGGCAAAGAAAACCAATGCAGGTTTTTTCATTTAACCATCCGACACATTTTCTTTTAAGTTGACAAAAATTTTAGTTTGTTAAAAGGCTAATGAACGTAATTTATTTTTACATCAGAATAGGAGTTTCATCTATCTACAGTCTGTGAAGCTTGTTTATTTTTACTATGGTAATGGAGTCATCACCCAGTTAGTGTGTCGTCTTACTATCTGGACTGGAACTGTTAAGTTACAGTATGCGTTGAAATACTTTCTGCAGAGAGGCTCATTTTCATGACTGATGCTTCAATTATTTTGTATTTTTTTTTCAATGTTTTTGAAACACAGACTTGTCAAAACTGGTAAATTACTGAAGGATGGAATTCCTCAGAAAAATTCTGGCTAGTCTCTGAGTTATAATGTGTGTGTGTGTGTGTGTGTGTGTATAAGCAGAGGGGGTATCGAAGGAGCGACCACGTGTCCTTGTGGTGCGTTCAGCCCCCCTCTTTACTACACGAGCGAGCAAAGCAAGCAGGGGGAACCCCCTAGTATACCAGAAAGGGCAGAGTTGGAGATGGCACAGGGGTGAATTTGGAATTCTGGTTCTGGGTTGGCTGCTTCTTGGCTGGAGGCAGAAGAGATAACTGGGTGAGCTATGATGCTACATTTAAATTCTTTCTTGTTGTTCTCCATAATACTCCTAATATACTTGCATTTGTAGCAATATTCCATTCAATGTTTTGTCAAATAAAATATTTATAAAATTGATCAGTCTGTCCTGTCTGTAATCTCCTGTAAAATGTGTAATATGTGTGTAACATGTCTTTAAATTTAATTTTGATTAAAGATCGATAGATTACAAAGCATTATCTAGCCAGCATCACACTGCATGTGTTTTCTTATCATTTTCTAAAGCAATTTATTACATAATTTTTAGAAAATGCTAGTGAGTGTGTCTGTTGCCACCAGTTATGTACAGTAGTTCCACATCCCCACCTACTCCAGTCATAGTAATCAACAACTTTATGTGTCTTGGTATAAGAAATTTGGCAAACAGGAAACCATTCATTCCCTCACGCCTGTTTGTTTAGCTAATAGCTAAGATGTCCCTATATCTCATCCAGATGTTTCTTTAAGGTTGGTAAGGTTTCTGCGTATCTCAGTAGTTTGTTCCAGAGTCCCACAACTCTTTGCATAAAGAAGTTATTCCTGGCTTCAGTTTTAAACGCACTTCCCTTTAATTTCCACTGATTTCCTAGAGTGTGTGATTCACTCTTAATCTGAAAGAATGTTGCTGGATCTACTTTATCAATGCCTTTGAGGATTTAAAATGCCTGGATTAGATTCCCACACAGTCTTCTCCGCTTGAGACTAAACAGGCTTACTTCTCTGAGTCTGTCAGAGTAGGACATGTCCTTAAGTCCCATGATGCACAGCTTTAATTGCTGCTGTGTCTTTCTTGTTACTGTGGTGATTAGAAGTGCACACGATAGTCCTGGAAATCAAAAATAGTTAGATTTTTTTATCATGTCAAATCTAGAATTGGATGGGTGTGGTCTTGCATTTGCAGATAGTAACAGCAAGTGAGTGCTAAACATGGACGCTGAGCCCCAATGCCCAATATTTTCACTGTACAAAGGGAGGAAATTTATAGAACTTTAGAGCAAACAAAGAGACCTGTTCAGTGTTTTGTGTTTATCGTACTTTGACAGAGTGGAAAAATAAAAAAGACAGAGATTATGTGCCTATTCTGATAAGCTCCTTGCTCCCTGGGTGCCAGCCTGAGGCGAAACTGTAGTATTGGCTGCAGAATGTGATGTCTGGAATTGTGAAAAAAGTTGTGAAGGACTGATGTATAATCAGTCACCTCCTGTGATACCTAATCGTATTTTAACACTCTCAGAGACAACAATATAAAGCAAATGCAGTTATTATTGAACATGCTTTTCAACTTTGAATCCTGTATTGCAATGCCAGCCATAAAGAAATATGAAATCATAATGCTTGAATTCTAAGAGCAATATCTTGATGGGTGACATCTGTATAGATAATCTCAGTGCATGGCTTACAGAAAAAATAACTGCTTGTGCAGATGATATGTTTGAAAATAAGCATAGGCAAGACACAATAAAGAGTAAAATGTATTGTCATTTAAAATAGCTTGAAATAGGTTTTTTGGTATGCTTAGTCTGCAACCTTAATTTCTATAAAACAAATTCCCAGATATAAAAATTAAAACAAGTTAAATTCAAGAGACAATAGAGAGCTTTCTTAGAGTATTACACTTTGAGAACAGTATGTTTTTACTTTGCATTTGTACTTTCATTTATACATTTTTTAATGTTTTATGTTTTTAATTTTCTACAAAGGACTATATATTTTTTCTATATTTATTTTGCTGTATAATTGGATTGGCCTTTGTTGAGCCTGTTTCACTGTTGTAATGTACCTGATGAACTTTGCTTGGTTCTGTGTCTGCTCCTCTACATTATATACAATCCATCCCTTCCTTTTTTACAACAATAAACTTGGTTTGATGTGTGTTATTGTGTTTTATTTGTTTGCTTCCATGCTTGAACATCTTACCAAACTAGGTCTAATGGAGAATATTCTACTGCAGAATCAGTCAAATCATTGTAGAAGGAATTGAACAGCATATTGGCTTGGACAGACTTGTGGCAGGTTAAATTTAATGTAAGATAGCATTCGGTTTTACAGTGCATCCGGAAAGTATTCACAGCGCATCCCTTTTTCCACATTTTGTTATGTTACAGCCTTATTCCAAAATGGATTAAATTCAATTTTTTCCTCAGAATTCTACACACAACACCCCATAATGACAACATGAAAAAAGTTTACTTGAGGTTTTTGCAAATTTATTAAAAATAAAAAAATTGAGAAAGCACATGTACATAAGTATTCACAGCCTTTGCCATGAAGCTCAAAATTGAGCTTAGGTGCATCCTGTTTCCCCTGATCATGCTTGAGATGTTTCTGCAGCTTAATTGGAGTCCATCTGTGGTAAATTCAGTTGATTGGACATGATTTGGAAAGACACACACCTGTCTAAATAAGGTCCCACAGTTGACAGTTCATGTCAGAGCACAAACCAAGCATGAAGTCAAAGGAATTGTCTGTAGACCTCCGAGACAGGATTGTCTCGAGGCACAAATCTGGGGAAAGTTACAGAAAAATTTCTGCTGCTTTGAAGGTCCCAATGAGCACAGTGGCCTCCATCATCCATAATTGGAAGAAGTTCGAAACCACCAGGACTCTTCCTAGAGCTGGCCGGCCATCTAAACTGAGCGATCGGGGGAGAAGGGCCTTAGTCAGGGAGGTGACCAAGAACCTGATGGTCACTCTGTCAGAGCTCCAGAGGTCCTCTGTGGAGAGAGGAGAACATTCCGGTAGGACAACCATCTCTGCAGCAATCCACCAATCAGGCCTGTTTGGTAGAGTGGCCAGACGGAAGCCACTCCTTAGTAAAAGGCACATGGCAGCCCGCCTGGAGTTTGCCAAAAGGCACCTGAAGGACTCTCAGACCATGAGAAACAAAATTATCTGGTCTGATGAGACAAAGATTGAACTCTTTGGTGTGAATGCCAGGCATCACGTTTGGAGGAAACCAGGCACCACTCATCACCAGGCCAATACCATAACTACAGTGAAGCAGGGTGGTGGCAGCATCATGCTGTGGGGATGTTTTTCAGCGGCAGGAACTGGGAGACTAGTCAGGATAAAGAGAAAGATGACTGCAGCAATGTACAGAGACATCCTGGATGAAAACCTGCTCCAGAGCGCTCTTGACCTCAGACTGGGGCGACGGTTCATCTTTCAGCAGGACAACGACCCTAAGCACACAGCCAAGATATCAAAGGAGTGGCTTCAGGACAACTCTGTGAATGTTTTTGAGTGGCCCAGCCAGAGCCCAGACTTGAATCCGATTGAACATCTCTGGAGAGATCTTAAAATGGCTGTGCACCGACGCTTCCCATCCAACCTGATGGAGCTTGAGGGGTGCTGCAAAGAGGAATGGGCGAAACTGGCCAAGGATAGGTGTGCCAAGCTTGTGGTATCATATTCAAAAAGACTTGAGGCTGTAATTGCTGCCAGAGGTGCATCGACAAGGTATTGAGCAAAGGCTGTGAATACTTATGTACATGTGATTTCTCAGTTTTTTTATTTTTAATAAATTTGCAAAAACCGCAAGTAAACTTTTTTCATGTTGTCATTATGGGGTGTTGTGTGTAGAATTCTGAGGGGAAAAAATGAATTTAATCCATTTTGGAATAAGGCTGTAACATAACAAAATGTGGAAAAAGTGATGTACTGTGAATACTTTCCGGATGCACTGTACATATAGGACATAGAAATATGAGATATGAATTCACAGTGCAAGGTCTGAAACTTGGAAATACCCCTTATGAGAAGGATCTTGGAGTCTTAATGGACTTCTCACTGTGTAAATCCAGTGTATGGAACTACTAAGAAAGCTGATAGGATGTTAGATTATACAGCACGATATGTGTAGTACAAGTCAAAGGAGGTTATGTTTAAGCTTTATAATACCATAGTGAAGCGACATCCTTAGGCTTCATGGTATTCCCTCGAGGTTGCTGAATATCATGTCCGGCCTGTACATTGGTACTGTGAGTGCTGTGCAGAGTGGAGGCAGAACCTCTGCGTTTTTCCTAGCTCATTCTGGGATTTGTCAGGAGTGTGTTTTTGCTCCTACTCTGTTCATTGCTTGCATGGACTGGGTGTTGGGCAAGGTGGTGGGCTCCAGCAGCTGTGGGGCATCATTTACCGAAGAAAGATTCACTGATCTTGACTTTGCTGATGATGCTGTGATCTTTGTGGAGTCAATGGAGGCTCCTCTTGGGGCTCTCGGAAGACTGAGCAAGGAGTCTGAGTGTCTGGGCTTGCGAGTGTCCTGGATAAAAACCAAGATCCAAGCCTTTAATTAATTCTTAGACCCAGCCATCAGCAGTGTGTCTGTCTGCAGAGAGAGAGAGAGTCACCCTCAGTGAGAGGTTTACTTACCTTGGCAGTGACGTTCGTGTCTCTGGTCACACTTCCTTTGAAGTCCGTAGACGGATTGGGAGAGCATGGGGGGTCATGAGGGTCGCTGGAAAGGGGTGTGTGGTGCTCTCAATATCTATGGAAAAGGACGAAGGTCCAAGTCTTTAGAGACCTGGTGCTTCCTATCTTGTTTTATGGTTGCGAGACATGGATGCTATCCAGTGACCTGAGATGAAGACGACGTGTTTCTTTGGAGAATCCTTAGGTACCGCTGGTTTGACTTTGTGCCGAATGAACAGTTGCTCATCTAGTCCCGAAAGAGGCACATTACCAGCATTGTGAGGAAGTGTCAGTTACGGCACGATGGCCATGTGGCACGATTCCCTGAGGGTGATCCAGCTCACAGGATCCTCATTGTTGAGGACCCAAGTGGCTGGACCAGGCCAAGCGGATTCCCATGTAACACCTGGCAGGGGCAGATAGAGGGTCATTTCCGGAGGGTGGGACTAGACTGCATGTCTGCCTGGAGGTTTGCCAATCAGGATCCCGAGCTGTTCCTTCATGTGGTGGGTGCAGCAATGGGCTGTACCACTGCATGCTACCCAACCTGACCTGACCTGGTGAAGGCATACGTGGAGTACATACAGTATACTATGTGCAGTTTTGGTATCTGACCTACAAAAAATAATATTATTTTGGAGAAGTCAGGTAGACAGGATTGGCAGGCTTTGTTGGACTTGGCAGTCTGTTCTTGTAAAAATTTTTCTAAAGTGTTAATGTATTCTGCATCAGTGTTTGCTGAATTGTGTACTTTGATAATGACTAATCAGTGGTCATATTTTGCTTTGATAGTGTTTGTGGGTTTAGTTGGGATTGCAGATATGATTTTTACAGTTCATACTATATATATTTATTTGCATTTTGTGTGTGGTGTTGATAATCATGTGCTGCTGCAACTTCAGACGGTTCTGTAATCACAGATTTAATCATCTGTCCTTTATAAGACAATCTTACAAAAAACAAGTTCCACTCTGTAATATTTAACAATGGAAAGATAAATCAGGTATGTCTAAAGAAATTCCAGATAGCACCAGCTTAAGATGGCAACATCATACATATTCACAGTTTTTCTTGTTTTGTTTTGTACCATATTTTATGTGTAGTTTTTAATCAATACTATTTATGAGCTTCACAACAGTATGTGATGCAGTTGCCATTTAATAGCAAACATTTCTTTGCTATTATGATGAAGGAGAACACAGGTTTCCATGTGCTTTAATCTAATGGAAAAACCTTCTACATGTCATGCTTCGTTCCCCAGAATATACACAAATAGGGTTTATTGCCTGTACAGTAATCCCTCCTCGATCGCGGGGGTTGAGTTCCAGAAACCCCCGCGATAGGTGAAAATCCGCGAAGTAGAAACCATATGTTTGTATGGTTATTTTTATATATTTTAAGCCCTTATAAACTCTCCCACACTGTTTATAAATATTCCCCACACAGTTATACAGAATAAACCCTTTGTATTCTCTTAGATATTAGGTAAGATTCATTGAAATTATGTATGTAAATACACTGTTTATATACAGTAAAACCTAAATATTATTTTAAATAAATAAATATTAAACAGCCATTACGATAGACAGGCCACCAGCAATAAATACGTACAATGCAAGAAAAATTGTATACAGTAAATGTGTGTACAGTGACACTAAACGTACGTACATGTACTAAGTACTGTAAGTAGAAAATTAATTATGGTTACTCACCAACAATGACACGATGACTTGTCCGATAACAATGAGTTTAATTTTACTGCACAACAAAGGAGAGCGTTACAGCTCTTCTAAAAGAGCCTCTTCAGGCGACTATGTAGCACCGCCGTTGTTCTTCTTCCGGCAGTCTTCAATCCAAATCCCTAAAGCAGATTCCATCCAGACTACTGCCTTATTACATCCACTTACAACTCGTTTTGCGCCCTGGTTAAAAGGACACTGCGGCCGTAGATCTTGTATTCCTTTCCTACTTTTTAAATAAAAAGAATCGTAGCCTCATTGATGCCGTAATGGCGTCCTACAGCGGTGTAGCTTTTCCCTTCCTTCAACATATCCAAAACTTTTACCTTTTCGGCAATCGTTAACATCTTCTGTTTGCGCTTGGGCACGGCCCCTGAAACAGTAGCAGGAGCAGATCGTTTTGGAGCCATAATGAAGGGCTTGACTATGCACAAAGATAAACACAAAAGAGCACAAAAGTTAACTGTTTACACAGTGAAACACGTTGATGCTGAATGAGCGAGACGAGACTTCCTGGTTAACGCCATGGTATCGAATCGAATTCGGCGCTCCGTCGCTGAGCCATTCAGCACACAGGAACTTAACTGCGTGCTCTGATTGGTTAGCTTCTCAGCCATCCGCCAATAGCGTCCCTTGTATGAAATCAACTGGGCAAACCAACTGAGGAAGCATGTACAGGAAGTAAAAAGACCCATTGTCCGCAGAACCCGCGAAGCAGTGAAAAATTCGCGTAATATATTTAGATATGCTTACATATAAAATCCACGATAGAGTGAAGCCGCGAAAGTCGAAGCGCAATATAGCGAGGGATTACTGTATTGGGAGAACGAGAGACAGTGGGAGTGATGCATCAAGGTCTGATTAATGCTGAAGACCTTGGCTTCTTTAGTTCTAAAAGTTATATTACAGCACAGATTAAAGCTGCTGGCTAAATCAACTCTATTTGCTCAAAGTGCTTACTTGTTGCTACTGCCTGTTGTTTTTGCCAGAAGAGAAGTGCTGTGAAGATTGTGGAGGTGCCCTGTTCTTTGAACCACACCTCCTGTTGTGTGTGTCTGGCTCAGTTTTGCTTCCAGTCCTGTACATTTTTCAGTTGTTTTTTTTTTTTTTTTTTTTTTTTTATTCACTTGCCTAATTTTCACAGATCTTTGTGAATCAAGTGCCCATCTGCACTTGAAGAGTTAACTGGGTGCGTTTGCACTTGCACTCATGTTGGAGGAGATTTCTGCAGGTGTTGCTTGGCTCATACTGTCAGTCATCCTCCTTCCTTGGCCACATTGCAGCACAGCTGCTGGTGCTCTAGTTTTGCACAGTTCTTTCGATGCTCCACCACACACATTCCTCTGCCTCGTTCACTACTCAGATCTTTTTGCCACCATACACCTCATTTGGTCTCAGAGGCAACATCATCTGTCTCAGGATGTCAAGATCCTTAAGAAGTCTCACCAATTGGCCTGCACCTAGACAAATGGATTGTAGCAGGGGGAAGCATCTCAGTAGTGCTGGCAGGTAAGTGCCTTAAATCGGAGTCCCTCTTCCCCAGTCTGCACTATCACCTTTCATGACCGGGTGCAAATCCCAGTGATTCTGCTGTGTGCCATTTGTTTTCTCCAGCTTCGACTTTCTTTATCAATCTGCATTTTAGTTTTTAAAGATATTGCTTTATATTATTATAACATATCACGCAATTTATACTTTGGTTTTTAGGGAAAAAAAAAAAAACATAACTACTGTATGCATGAAATAACTAAACACTCACTTATTATAGCTTTTCCACAGTACACATAACATCACTGTCAGACAGCTATTGTGTATCAGGAAGTTGTACAGTGACATCACTGTAGTAGACTCTAACTTGAATTTGCATATGTGCCGTTTTATGCCAACTTTGTTATAAGGGAGATTTGTTAACCTAGGTATTACTGCATACTCTTACTGTGTGTGTAAAAGATGTTTCTCTTTGTATTGTGTGTTTACTTGCCTTCCGGAGAATAAAGAGAGAGTGAATAAAAGTTGTGAAGAATATGCTAAGTAAAGCAGCTGAAAGACAGCATACAGGAGCGTTATTATATTAAATAGAAGAACCAGTTGGTATCTTGTGAAATTTAGCAAGAATGCATACAAAAAAATTTGCCTACAGTTAAAAATAATGAACTAATTATAGTTGTATGATATTGAACATAACTGTAAATATACTAGGAAGCCTGAAATAAGAGTTACTCCTGTTTTTTTTTAAATTTATCAGCTTTTTGTGTTGGAGTTTCCTTTCTTATTTACATTATGTTAATTTTTTCAAAGACTTGTAGACACTACATTACATATACTGTATAATGAACTAAGCAGTGATAACCTAGTTCTGAACCCTTGCATTTAATATTTATGCACACAGGCATGTTATATTGCTGTTTATTATTTAATGCAATAATGTTTTTCAAGTGAGATTTCTATCAGCCATATCTTAAAACCAAAATGAGCAGTGTGCAGTTTAATTTTAATATATAATTAAAATACTAGACTAATTTTAAACCTTCTTAAAGATACGCTTTTAAAAGGCAGATGTACTTTATAATTAATATTACAGCAGCATAATTTGAGATTATTCCAAATTAGAGCCTGCTTTTGTTATCATATACTTATTGATAAGAATTTCAAAAAGATTTTAAATTCCATTGAAAAAAAATCATAAAACACTTACAAGACTTAAACAGGAATAGGTGACCTTTGATCACCCAGGTCTGTTTCTGGAAACATTGAAATCAATGGTGTATTGCTATGAGAAGGTAACACAATATTACAATTCAATCTCCCTAGTCCAGTAGTTCTCATACTTGGTCCTGGGGGGACCACACTGGCTACAGTTTCACAATCAGTGAGTTGTCACCCCTCTAATTGATCTCACTGTTGATTTAGGTGGTCTTTTTTTCTTCTCTTATTCTGCGTTCACAAAAGAATTGTGTGAGATTTTTTATATTCATAACAAATGCAGAAATTTTACGTTCTTAATTCTCTTTTGTTGTTTGCCTATTCACTTTGTTGTGTTGAATTTCCTCCATTTATCGTATTTTAATAATAACAATAAGCAGAGTAAACACCTGGGCAAATGACACCATTTTCTTAAAGACTGCTGTTTCATCTGTGTCAGGCTCACTAGCTTAATTATTAGAAGAAAACGGCTTAAATAACCTGAACACCTGGAAATTCATAATAAAGTCCATAATGATAGATAGAAGTAGATTTATACCCGGGGGGAAATACGTTTTTTTAAAGAGGCTCTTTAATTGAATTAAAGAGAAACAAAAATGGTGAGAAATATCAAACTTCTGATGACAATAAGCATAAAAACCAAGATTAAAAAACACTTCGTTATCCCCATATCCAGTAACATATATTCATGCATGCTGCATTCCATTAAAATTCAGCAAGCCCAGTTTTGAAAATTCTAGTGTCATCCCTTTTATAATTCTGTGCCATTTGTCCCGGTATCTACTTCGTGCATTTTTGTCATTATAAGGATACAATTAAGGATGCAAACTACACAAAAAGGAGAGGTAATAAGAAATGGCAAAAGAGTTAAGAACTTACAATTATAGACAAATGATGAATATTTCTAAATTTGCTATGAATGTAAATCTTACACTACTGCTGTTTTTTAAATGTAGAATAAGAGAAGAAAAAAAAGACCAGCTAATTAATGAGTGACATCAATTAGAGGTAAAATAACTGACCGTAAAACTGGTTGGAAGAAAAACCTGCACTTCCAGTACTGAACCTGGAAATCATTGCCCTAGACATTTCATATTTGCTTCCCTGTTTGTAATGCCTTCTAATCATGAAGAAGAATTCACTGGCTGAACAGCTGTCTTCATACAGACAGGCTTTCTATAAACTCGAAAACAGTGCTAGTATGTATAAAAGAAATCCTTTTAATTTTGAGCACTGTTTCAGACTAGATCAATTTCAGGTCTTACTATTGCCAGCTTTGCCCCACCCCACAATTGTGCTTTAATTTATCATCCTTCAGTCCCCTTGGCTAACCCCACTAGAGACTGAGGCCGTTTGTGATGTGCATGGCTTGTGCTCAAGAATGTAAGAACTGCTGACGATAAAGGTGATAATTGGATTCAGGGTGAGATTGTGATAGTTGCAGGAAGGTGATTTTTTTTTTTTTCCTCATAGTTTACTGTCACAAACAATGCTAGTAAATGATTAGTACACTTACACTGGGTTGCATTTGAATTTAATTCTATGGCATGACCTTCTACAGAATCATAAAATCTGTATTTACTTCCTAACCAAAGCCACTTCCATTCTGAGCAAGCACTGTCTTTGTGGATGAGAATGTATCCACCATGTTTAGAAATTCATTTAATTCCTTATACACTTTTATGCTACCCTCAACAATTTGTCATGCTTTCTTAAAACAATTTGGGAAATATCCCATCTTCCTGAACCATCAAATGCTTTGCCAGAAGCTTGTGAACAGTGTCTGTTCCAGCTCCATTTTCCATGACCTCCCTGAACACAGGAGAGAAATTGCTGTGGAGTAAAGAGTCTTATTCATTTTGGCATCTGTTAGATATTATCAGGACACCCTCAGTATCTGTTTCTTTCTCTTTTGTCTACCCAGCTAATTTTCAGTCACCTGAGGAGGCGTACTATCAAGTAGTGATTAGTGGACAGCCACACTTCTTTACTTGCTAAATGTCACTATCAAATCATATAACCACACTGTCAATTACTAACCTTTGGTACTAGGTACGCTTAAGAGTAGGCATGTGTGTGAACATAGTCTTTGTTATAGACAGTCTATGACTAACACAAAAATGGCACATTCCTATTTAGATTTATATCAGGAATGCTGTTCTTTTCAGTTAAGCCTCTCAACATATTTTTGTCATTCAGCTTTCAGGTGTTGAAGTCTTCCAGAAAGACTGTAAATAGCTTTGTAACACTGAATCTGTTTATCTCTTAGACAGCCTACTATTCTGAACATGTTTTAGCTGTACTGTATATGCATAAGTGAAACGAGTGAAAGTTTTTTGTCCCTGTAATGTAAACTTTCAGTAAGCAACCCAGTTACTGCATGTAAAGGTATAAACGCTAGCTGTATAACACCGTGTGATTACATTTTTGAGAGTCCTTCATCTGTCTAAGCTCTTCCTTGCTTCACGTCAATTGTAGAGTGATCACTCCTTATGAAAAAAGGTGGTTCCAAAGCTAGTGTTATTTACAGATGATAGGTCTTCAACCTCTAGCAGTTGCATTATAAGTGGTGTTCACACCATTACCATTTGGGCTTGGACCATATGGGTCACTTGTCCGCCAGACATTTATTGATGAACACTCTTCTGGATCTGGCTGTAAGACTGTGCCCTTAGTTCCTGTAACCAGGGTGAAGTTCTCATATGGCATCTGAATTGTCATCTGACCTATTTTTTGATTTTAGATTTACCAAGGGTTACCCTAAAATGAGAAGTATAACTCCGAGGAAAACTGAGAAATACCAGCCCTGGTGCTGTACCTAGTCATCAATCGAGAGAAGGATTGTATTAGCAGAGTTGTGTAGTGGTTTAGGCTTTGGACTTCAAACCCCAAGGTTATTGGTTCAAAGTCCCCTAGTGACACTGTCTCACCATGAGCAAATAACTTCTTCTGCCCGTGTTACAAATGGAAAAATAAAAGAACTGTAACCAGTTGTATCGCAGATGTTGTTTGTCACCTTGGATAAAGGCATCATCCAGTAAAGTAAATACACTGTAAATTTATTACTTTATGAAACAAATCAAAGGTAATGCAAAAAATGTATCATATTTTTTTAACCCTTAATAGATGATTTGGGTAGAAAATATAATGAGACGAAAAATAGACTTCCTGACCACAGTGTGACCATCAGCACAGGCTACCACAGAATAACTTGGATAGCAAGTGATCACTTTGAGCAGAATAGTGGTAGAGACTGGAATGCACTTCCCGGTATCCTGCTTAAAATGGCAAATAAATTAAAAGTACCTTTCCAAATTTACATTCTAGTAAAGAATTCTCCAATTTAAATAACACAGAGAAGCTGAACTTAATATTTTGAGTAAATAATTGGGCTACTGAGCTAGAAGTTCTGTGATTGTAAAGGGCAGTGTATAAATGCTCAACATTTAAAGAAGGAAATTATTTTCTTAACTCTTGGGGATAGAATCTTTACCAAGAGAGGTTTTAGGTCAGGTTTATACTTCAGACGACGCGTGCTCCAGCGGATGCTACTGCTATGCTACACAAGCATTGTACTATTTATACTTGTGCGGATACTTTACATAAATCTGGAAGATTCCACCAGGTGGCAGTGCGAGATATCATCACTGTGAGAACAAGTTTGGCTTTGCTGTGTTGTGAATTGCCTAAAACACCCATTAAATTCTCAGGACACCTAACGACAATATCTCTGAAAAGGATAGATGTTTAATGATTAAATCCATAAATCCAGGGATGCGCCCATTTCAGCTAGCGTTGGGCATGAGGCAGAAACAATCCCTGAACAGGGCATCAGCTCATCGCAAGGTGAAAACAAGCACTCACATACACTAGCGTCACAAAATCCCCAAACCTACATATTCTTGGAGGGAAACCGGATCACACTGTGGAAACCCAGCAGGAAAACATGGAAACTCCAGGCAGGGGACACCAGAGATGTGACTACCTGTGAGACAGCAGAGCTACCGTTCCGCCACCGTGCTGCCCCATATGTGTAATTATTAACAGTATTCATTATTTAAATAAAGTTAACTATTTATCTGTAAAATGTAATATACATACTTTAATACATTTCATTATGAAAGTGATACTGTATCAAGTATAGGGTGGTCCACATCTAATTATGCAATTTTCATTACGCTATAACTTATTAAGTTTATTACATAGAAGATCACCCGAAAAATCCAGGACCATCGAGAAGTATGCGAACTGATGACATCAAGAATCGTCTTGGTGCCAAACTGGAATCATCCCCACATAAATCAAAGTCATCCAGATGATCTGAATCTGCATAATTAGATCTGGGCCACCCTGTATAAATCTAAGGATTCTAAATGTGCAGAGAGCTGGAATATCATACATTTAATGTGTTCTGTGTGGTGATTGCTGCTTGCCGCTGCTGTAATGCAAGAGGAAGCGATTAATAGCTTTAAGATGATGTTTTACGACAGTCTACTTTAATGATAAACTACGAGATTAAAGTGGGCATTTCGAGATTTAAGCTGACATTTCCACTTTAATCACAAAATACCCCTTTTCATTGTTTCCCTAACTTTTTTTTTTTTCTCTGTGGCTCAAATACGCCACTGTACATTCTGATGGTATTGTGAGGGTGCAAAAAAAAAAAAAAAAAAAAGACAGCACAGAAGGTAGTATGTGAGACCTTTAAAATGTATCATGTCATTATGATGGGGAATATGCAATGCTAGAATATAAAAGTACCACAAATGCATTTTTACGTCGGCATTTTGAATCATTCGCCACATCGAACCATTCATCAAACATCAAAGCAGGCACATCTATCCTGTACAATTGGCTTTCTGTCACATGTAGATAGTAAACAGACTCTGACGTCACGTTCTGACTTGATCACACTGTGCCCTCTGACTTTTTGCTGGTACTGCAACTCGTACACGCATTGCATTTACTTCTGAGGACCTGCTCAGAGGACGTGTCATATAATTGCTGGGAATGTGTGGCATTCTGTGCGTAAAGTATAAACCGGCTCTTAGATAGAAAGAACTTAATATGTTCACAGGGATACATTTGTCTTTTTACAGAAACTCTCTTTTTTCTTCTGATCAACTTTTTATTAAGTAAAGATTAATTGACAGGATATATCAGTAAACAGACATGGCATTCAAAGTAACCCAACTCTCCCACCCAGCCTGAGCCAAGAGGAAAAGAAGTCAAGGAGTTACAAGCTGATTTATAAAAACACCGGCATATGCACACACTCCATGGCCAGAAAACACTTCAGAATGACTAAAAAGGAAGAAAATTTAAAAAGAAAGAAAAACTTTTAACTTGGCATTTACAGTCACAGAGAGGCATTATACAGCTGTATTGCTGTTTGGTATGAAGGAGCCTCAGTAGTGTTTCTTGACACACTTCTGCTGGATAATTTTTTTTTGGCTGAAAGTACTAAGTATTAGTGTGTCAGATAGAGGATGCAGCATTATTATAATGGCAAACAGTTTTATTTTCATTGCCTCCTTTGCTACTGCCTTCATGGGATCCAGAGTGTGTCCCAGAACTGAGCCTGCCCTTCAATTAGCTTGTTGGTTCAATGGGCATCTTTTGAAGTGATGTTACTAGCCCAGCACTCTACAGCATATAAAATCGCACTGGCCATCACAGAGTTGTAGAAGATGTGAAGGATGTCACAACTCACATTAAAGGAGTCCTAAGACAAAAGAGCCTGCTCTGCCCTTGTATAGTTTATCTGTGTTATGATACCAGTCCAACCTGTCATTGTTGTGGACCCACACGTACTTGTAGCAGTGCACCACCTCCACATCCAGTCCCAGAATAGTGACCGGTCATAGATGCTCTATGGTGTGGTGAAAGTCAATAACCAGTTCCTTGGTTTTGCTGATGTTAAGTTGCAGGCAATTATTTCTGCACCAAGAAACAAAGTTCTTCACCTGACTCCTATACTCTGTCCCATCCCTCTTGTGGAGCTCCAGTGTTGCTCACATACATATCAGAGACACAGTCCTTGAGTCTCAAAAACTGTGGTTTGCCCAACGGGTAGTCCATTATCCAGGACACCATAGGCTCATCCACCTGCATATCTCTGAGCATGCCCTGTAACAGAGATGACTTGATGGTATTTTATGTCACTGGAGAAATCAAAAAACATAATCCTCACAGTGTTTCCTGCTTTGTCGAGGTGAGCAGAAGCCATGTGGAGAAGATAAACAAATTGCAGCCTCCACTCCAACCTTTGTCTGATAGGCAAACTGCAGTTTTATTGAGTGAATGCAGTTTATTTATATATAATAATTATTGTTTATTCTTTTGGTCACATACAAGTTAAAGTCATACCAATTTAAAATGTAGGTATGGTAAGTAATCGTGTTCTTATGTACAATAATGTAGCCAGTTTATATGATCTTAGCCAAGAGCACTTTGAGGTATTGTATAGCTACCAATGAGTCTTTCATATGCAAAACTGAATTAGGCTATTTCCCAATTCTTATTCTGCATTTTGTTCATTCTCATTCATTTCCAAAAAAAACATGCTTAATTTTCAAACTATTCAGAATAATTACAGGCTTCTTGTTTGTTCAATCCAATGCAGATAGCACATCAATGCAGACATGCTGTACAGTGCAAGGAATAGTTTTGATGCCTGGTCATTAAATGGAAGGATACCTGCTGTGTCTGCAGTTTCTAATGTTATGCCTTGTAAGCAAAGTAACGATGGGTTAGTGTAGTGAATGTGTACTCTGGCTAATATGTACATTCAAGTGTTTTAGCTCTCAAACAAGATGGGTAATCACTCATGTTTTAATATCAGTGCTCTTAGATTGTTTATGTCAAAATGAAGCTTTTTTTCTGGAAAAATGTTTGATATGTAATTAAACATTATTTGATAGGACAACATTTTTATGTTGTTTGAATTCCTTTTGGGCGGGAGAGTGGTAAAGTGGGTTAGCCTGCTGCCTCATGAATCCATCACTCTAGGTTTCAGTTTCAGTTTTGCACCCAGTTGTTGTCCCTTGCACATCCCTAAAGACACGTGTGTTAGGTTAATTGGTGACTCTAAATTGCCCATGTGTGGGTGTATGAATAGTTCCCATGATGTATCGGGCTGTTTCCTGCCTTGCATCTGTTGCACTTGCTATTAGGAATGTCTTTTCATGATAATACATTTCGATTAAAGTGGTTTTGAGAATGTTATGTTGAATTCCTTTCCCATAGTGTGTTGTAGTCTTGCAAGGCTGCAGTAGAATGTCTCACCTGACTGCCATGTTAATGCTAATGCTGATATAATTTGACAGCCAAAAGTGATTGTGAAGGCCTGTTATTAATAATCAAAGGGGAGTGGAACTGATTAGCTGTCATGAATATGTAGGTATTTAAAATTTTCCCTTATACTATTTATTTAAATTAGGTGATGGTAGCTGTCAAAATAGTCCAATGTGAAATCCAACATAAAAATACTAACACAAAGTACTGAAGTAGCATTAGCTTTAAAAATGTACACAGGTTAAAAGAAAGCCAATCATTTATCATTGTAGGTTCCCCTTGCAAATATTCATTAAAGCTTTTTTTCCCGGTATTGATGCCACCTGTACCTTTTAATTGGCTGTGTTTTGTAACATTCTGTTAAGTTAATGATGATGATGGTGAGCATAGTTTCAGCATTCTGTATACCCCACAAGTTGACAGAAGTGATAAAGAGACAAATGTGTTTTAGGACTGGTTAATGAAGGTTATGTCAATGATGCCTCAGAGGAGCGTGATACTAATGGGTGGTGACTTGAATGAATTTGTTGGAACCAGTTCTGATTGTTATGGGGGCTTTAGCTTTGATACCAGAAATGCTGAAAATGGAAAATGTTTAAGTTTGATGATGCAATGAAAATGGTTGGGGGCAATACCATGTTCAGAATGGCGGGAAAACAAGTTAGTGACAGTTGAATCTAATGGTTTAAGGAGCATGAGAGTCTAATTTGTTTGCAGGGTAAGTTAATTGGGACACAATGAAAAACTTGAAGATAATCCCCAGAGGAGGTTGTGTATCAAACCTTTCACTGAGTTGTAGAACTTTTAGTGAGAAGCATGAAGAAGGAAAATAGGAACAAGTATGTTCTGAAACTGAAGGACTGGAAATTGAAGTTGGAACATTTTCTGACGCACTGGCATCAATAGAGAATGAGGTTCAGGTATATCAAGTGTGCATAGCAAGTGGAAAGCCATGATAAAGAGAGAGAGAGAGAGATGCTTTATTTGTCCCCAAGGAAAGTTAAAACTTTGCAGAAGGTCCGGTCAGGTTGGGGAGCATGCACTCGTACAGCATGTTACCACACCCAGCATATGATGAAACAGCTTGGGATCCTTGTTGGCAACCGCCTAGGCAGACACGAGGTCTAGCCCTACCTTCCGGAAATGATTCTCAGCCAGGTGTTACGTGGGTGTCCCCTTGGCCTGGTCCACCCGCTCAGGTCCTCATCAGTGAGGATCCTGTGAGCCGGATCACCCTCAGGGAAGTGCGTCACATGGCTGTAGTACCAAAACTGACACTCCCTCACAATGCAGGTAATGTGCCTCATTCGGGGCTTCTTGAACAATCACTTGTTCAACACAACCATATAGCAAAATAGGAAGCACCAGGATTCTACAGACATTGACCTTCATCCTTTTGAAAAGATATTGGGACTACCACACACCCCTTTCTAGAGACCTCTATCCTAACTTTTAACATTATTCAGCTACATTCCCAGTGCTAAAGCAGCAAAAATATTCTAAGCGTTGCACTTATTAAAATCCAATCATGGTATATGACTTATTGTTAAAATACTTCATACGATCCAAATATCCCATCAACTTCAATCACATCACTTTTAACTAACTAGTAAAAATCATGTTTCACACTGCCCATGTGTATGTTTGCAGATATGTTTGTGGAACTCCATTTTAAAATAGAAACACACAGCAGCACAACATACTGTCCTTAAAACGGCACATAGCAGGTTTCTGCATTATCAGAGTAAAGTGAATTAGGATTTATATATCTGAGGCTTTCTTCCTCAGTTGTGACAGTTGCCTATAACATTGATATTTTTTTTTTTTTAAATTAAGGAAGTTATCTAAGAAGTAAGGCGCAAGATGTCATCTGATGAACTGTGAGCTTTGATTATAAAGAACATGAAGTCATTGTTTACTAATTTGAACTTTAATAAATATACAGTGGAACCTCGGTTCACGAACGTCTCGGTACACGTACAACTCGGTTTACGACCAAAAAGTTTGCCAAACTTTTACCTCGGTTCACGACCACACACTCGGTATACGAACAAGCCAGTTTCCCTTTCGGTTTGTACATGTTCAGTCTCTCCCTGTGCATTTCCTGAGAGAGAGAGAGAGAGAGAGAGAGAGACACACACACACGAGAGAGACGCACACACACAGGCGCATGAGAGAGACACACACACACACACACACACACACACAGGTGCGTGTGAGAGAGAGAGAGACACACACACACAGAGGAGAGAGAGAGACACACACACACGCACGCACGTAAGACAGACCCACACACACACAGGCAGCGGGAGACAGAGGCACACACACACAGGCGCTCCAGGCTCACAGAAGAAACACACGCACACACGAAAGAGAGAGAGAGTGAGCGAGCAAGCGAGAGAGGGAAGGCTGGACACATAAGGTAGAAAAGGCTTGTTTTTGTTTTCAATCGGTTCATAGCTTGCATTGTGGCAATGTTACTTTTCTTGGTGGTTTATTAAATTACGGATTTTTCAAATGTTCATTTTTTTCCCTGTGCTTAAAACTCATTAAAAAAAAAAGTGTTTTTAGCGAGAGGTTCCTAGCACTATAGCGCGAACCGAACTATTGCAGTGTTAGTTTTCTCTGTTGTTCAAGGTTTTCTCAGTGTTATTCAATGTTTTTTACATTTAGTTTACTATTACGCTGTGCATTCTATGGTATAATTAACTATATTTGTGCTTAAAAACTAAAAATATATATATTTACATACAGTTTGTACAGTCTGGAACTGACTAATTGTATTTACATACAATCCTATGGTGGAAATTGCTTCGATTCATGACCAAATCGGTTTACGACCAGAGTTTTGGAACGAATTATGGTCATGAGCCGAGGTTCCACTGTATTGTACAGTGTTTATTATTAACGTTGTGTCATACAGATAGTTGTGTTAAAGCAAACACAACTTTCTTTAACATTTCTTGTCTGCCATAAAGTGTTGCTTCCCACAAACTCACTAACGTACTTTGATAAACTGCAGGTTTTCTGAAAGCAAGCTGCACCATTGTACATTCATATGGAGAAAGTCAAAAATGAACTAAAGGGAAAATTTACACTGAAGTAATTTTTGAAAAACTGTCTGCTCTGCAAGATGCGAAAGTTAGCTAAATAAAATGCTCTTCTCCTCTACAGGAGTGTGTTTTACACATCAGAGTATAGACTTACATAGAAAATGCTTTAAATGTTTGGTGTTTTAATAGTGATCCACTAAGGTATTGTACAGAAAATGAAAATTTAAAAGCACCTTCTGTGAACAATCTGTTTCATTCAGCCTCCTTTGGCAGTTTACTGAATCCCAACCAGTATTCTCCTTCACTAGTAGCCCCAAGTTTTTAAAATACAAATATTTGCACATGGAAATTGCTCAAGCCTCTGAAAGAGCATTTTCATATACCTGCATTCCTTCATTAATACTAAATGCTGGTTTCCACCTGATGATATGGGAATAGAATTAAAAAAAGCAGGCTGCTTATGCAGGTATTGTTAAAGATAAACTGTGTCATTCAAGTTGGCTTAAAACTTGAAAATTAAGCCCAAAGGTAAAAACCACAAAATTCAAACAGTGGCTAAATACCGTCTGCTGTTGACCTTATTTACAATCATGTTTGAAGAGAAAAAAATGTCCAGTAGCAATCCCCTCTTCTCAAACGGTACATCATTGTGACAATGTATTCCTTTATAGAATTTTTTTCCATAACACTGTGTGCTCTTTGTTTTGCAAAGTGAACTTACCAGGAAGTATGTGAAATGGCAATAAAATGCTAATGAAAAAATAAATGCTTTTCTATACTACAAAACAGAAATTTGCATTTAGTTGTCAGACTGGCTGTCATCAATCTGATTTTGGTTTGATTTAATTAGATACCAAACACATTGTGAGGCACAGTGTTAACTTCATATGAAAACCTGCCTTAGTCATCTTTTTTGGAGACAAGGAAAATCTTAGAGAGAGATTTATTTTCTAGACAGTGTAATTCAGGACAAATACACTAATTTGGGAAAGATGTGTCAAGACTTGAAGAGTGCAACATACAATGCAATATAATAACACTTCTCAAGAATTTGAATATGCATGTTTTTTGAAATTTTGAAAATTATACTGTATTTGTATTCCATGTTCATTGATTGATTAGAATGCAGCCCTAATAACAATTTGAGAATAATATGTTATGATTATCTTTTTTTTTTAAAGCTTCTGGAGATTATAATAAATACTGCGGTGTTGAATAGCAGTTTTGCTTTTGGTAATAATTGTACATTCCTCCTCACTGAGCTTTTAAAAGATACTTCCAAATCATGAAAATGGAAACTCAAGTTTTTACATGTTGATTGCATAGTATTGATCAATTGTCAAGAAACAGAAAGAGGAAGTTTTTTGCATTTAACATTAGTACAATTGTTCTAACCTTGTAGGTTAAATGATACTTGTCTTTTTCACTGAATTACAAACCATCACCAATTGAGTATTTTACCCTAAGAGATATTTTAGATCCACTGAAGTAGTAATGAGTTCTAACATTCAAAACATTCTTGGCAAAGAAAAATAACATACATTGCAAAGGTGAATCTCTGGCCATTGGGACCCACATCAATTTATGTTCTGCTCTAAAAATAGTCTACCATTCAAGGTTCTGTAGTTTGTCATGTCTCTCCCATTTTCCCTGTTAAACACGTCTCTCTCTTCTTTCACTTCCCTTGTCTCTTCATTGTAGATTAGCAGACTGAGCAGATTGCTTTAGAAAGGTGATGGACTCTGAATTGGATTAATTCAGTTACATAAAGGATGGACAATGAATTTTAACTTCAAACTTGTGGATCCATAATATCATATAGCATTCACAAGGTTCTTTAGTTGCAAGAAATTGGTGAAATTAGATTTGTAATAAAAGGAGCTGTTGAACTGATCCTTTGTCACATTCCCATTAAGTCCTGTTGAATGTACTGTATATGTATCCATATTCATTTTCTCTATTTGTGCAGAACTCTTTCACAGTCTTAGAGACCATATACTGACAATGGATCTGTGTATTTTTGTACCCTGTAGTGGACTGGCATTTCCATGTATGTCTTGCCTTACAGATAAACACTCCCACTGTAGGTGTGCACTGTCCATGTGTATTATTTTTTTAGTTTTAATTAATTTGCAAAAACCTCAAGTAAATGTTTTTCACGTTGTCATTATAGGGTGTTGTGTGTAGAATTCTGAGGAAAAAAATGAATTTAATCCATTTTGGAATAAGGCTGTAACATAACAAAAAGGATGGAAAAAGGGATGCACTGTGAATACTTTCCGGATGCACTGTAAGACATTTTGGCACTGAGAATACCAAGCGATAAAGTATTTCAGGTGCTATTGTGTACCATTCTTGGTGTGCAACAATACAGGGCCCTCATCATCATATATTTACGTTTCAAACTTCTCCTCACATTGTCTATTGGGGACAGGCTAGTCTACTACCAATTTCTCGTGATTTTGCATGGTGTTGTTGAAAAATGCATGGACGTCCCTGGAAAAGATGTCAACTTGAAGGCAACATATGTTGCTCTAAAATTTCAGGGTTCTTTTCTGCATAAATTCTGCCATCACAGAAATATAAATTACCTTTGCCAAGGGCACTGACATAACGCCATACCATGACAGACCCTGACTTCTGGACTTGTTGCTGATATCTGGATGGGCATTTTCATCTTTGGTCTGAAGCACATGGCCTCCATTTCTTCCAAAAATGATCAGGAATACTGATTTGTCTGGCCAAAATACAAGTTTCCTCTGTGAGATGGTCCATCTAAAATGCCTCTGAGTCCAGAGAAGTCGATGCTACTTCTGGATATGGCTTACATGCACAATAAAGTTTTAAGTAGCATTTGTGAATGTATTGTACTGCTTGACAAAGGTTTGCCAATGTAATCCCTTCCTCATGTGGTTATATCAGCTACTAGCAAAATACCCACGCTTCACAGCGGAGAAGTAGTGTGTTAAAGAAGTAATGAAAAATTAAAGGAAACATTTTGAAAATAACATAACATGATTGTCAATGCAATTGTTTTGTCACTGTTATGAGTGTTGCTGTCATATATATATATATATATATAT
>JANRMT010062834.1:1310439-1345743 GCA_026402145.1 Polypterus bichir lapradei
AGTCAGTCAGTCAGTCAGTCAGTCAGTCAGTCAGTCAGTCAGTCAGTCAGTGCTTTGCCTTTTATTAGTATAGATTGATAAGTGATGGTTCTTGACACAGTTTTGTCTGAGTGATCGGAGATCACAGGTGTTCAGCTTAGGCTTGCACTTTTGCCCTTTTTGCACTGAAAGTCCTCCAGATTTCTTGAATCATTTAATGATAATAGGCAATGTAGAGGGAGAAATATGTAAATCCTAATGTTTCTTTGAGGAAAATTTTTTTAACATTTCAAGAATTTTTTTACACATTTGTTGACAAAAACACTGGAGATCCACTGCCCATATTTGTTCCTCAAAGACAGCCTTTCATGGATACTGCTTTTGCAACAAATCATGATTCCAATCATCTTTTGACATGGCCTGCTTGAATGCTCATCATTGTTTAATTATTTTACTTCATTACTAGCCCTAATTTTCACCCATGACTGGCCTGAAATGTAGGAATATTAACAAATGAAATGAAGTTGACCAGACAAAACATGAAATACCTTGGGTTCATAATGTCTGCAACAAAATAAAAGTCAAATTAAAAATGTAAGAATCAGACTGCCATACCGTCACAACTTTTTTTGATTCGGGGTTGCACTTGTCATGTGTTTAGAAGTGTTCTAGTTAGAATCTGCCAGTTTTCATTCCAAATACATAATTAATTTTTAACTGTTTTTTTTTCGCACAGGTGTGTATTAATTTTTTTAAACAGTACATGTGCAATACATCTGTGTGTGTTTTTCATGTGGTGTATGCCATGTGGTATAATACATGCATATTAGATTAGTTAGTGATTCTAAATTGGTCTCATCTGAGTTTAACTGTGGATGTCCAATTGAAGGACATCAAGCATCATGTAAGTTTATCATAGGAATATATGACAGACATGAATTTCAGAAGTCACATGTACCACATCTTCATCTCTCATATATCATATAGTTAGAAACAAATGCTAGCAAGTCAGTGCAAAACAAAAAAAGCTCTCCACCAGAATGGTTATTCATTATTTAATACAACATATCCTCTAAATTCCCACCTTTGAATCTTGGATGTCATACATAGAGGTAACTAGAAACAGTCCCTCAGTAAAATTTACATGGAGGATCTCCATCTCTTTTACTTGTAAAAAACCACAGACCTTTTAAAATGTGAATCCTAGAGACCCATTTCACTTTTAAATAAAGATGCCAAGGTATTGGGTATGACACTGTCAAAAAGAATTGACATCTTTTTCCTGTCCATTAAATGATAGACAGTCATTCTTTAATGTATTTATTGCCACCACTTTATGTGAGGGAGAAAACTGTAATTCATAGAGCTGAATTTAACAGCTTTGGCCACATTGTATAAATTTTGTTTCAGACCTAAAATAACTTCATTATATCAAGAAAGCTTAAGTAAATAGGTTATTAATCTCTGTGCAATGTGACATTTGATATACTGGTAAAATTACTTATGAATATGAAGGATTTTCAGGTTGTTTATTGAAGTATGCAATATCAAGAGAAATATGTCTCAATTAAGAAACTTCTTACCATTCTAAAGTGATGTTATTTTAATAGGGCACATTGCCCAGATGAATAACCACTTTACTGATGCTTTGTGTCATTATAACCAAAATAAGACTTTGTTAATATCTTGTTAAAAAAATCCTTGGATACATATTATTCCCTGTCATTTTCCCTCATAAACACTCCTCCAATACCAGATGAGTTTTCTACATACTGTATAGCCTTCTAACTCCCTAAGACTGAACAATCAACAGAACAATTGTATGTAGTTCCAAGTAGGAAGAAACAAACTCATGGATGTGGGTCTCAGAAACACCGTGGGGAACATCAGTAATACCTGAGAGTGGATCCATAAATTTCACTAATTTTTTTTATCAAATATATTTCTGGCAGTGTTAGGTGAACAAGTATTTAGATATTTAGATAGCCAGGGTCACCAGCCACTGGCAGGCCATTCTAGTAGCTGCCACTTTTTAGCTACAGTAGCTTCTGATCTGTTTTTTGCATGGCATCTACACTGGAATTCTTCATACAACTCTAAAAACTGTGTAACTGGATTTAGCTGGCAATAAGGAAAGGAAGGTCGGAGGTCATCTTATAATTTTTGAAATCTTCACAAGTCAAGTCTTTTGAGAACATGAAAGATCACTGCAATTTTAAATTCAAATAGAACAAAAACAGAATGAAGTGACACACTGAGACCTTCGTCCCATGAGAGATTAAGAAAGAGATACAACAGTTAACTACATGAGTAGGGATAGGGTCAAACAGGACACTAACATTGTTTTAATTGTGAAGAGAAGGTTGTAAGATTTTTCTCATCAGCAACTATACAAAAAATAATTGGATTTTGCAAGTATGAGAGCTTTCTTGCAGCCGGCAGTTTGATCTTTGTAAAGCTCTATCATAGACTGAATGGGTATTTAAATGAGCAGTATTGTATAATGTCATTTTAAGTTATTGTAGCCAGATTCTGTGCTGATGAAATGGTAGGCTCTGAAGTGGATTGCCTACAAAGCAAATCCATTAAAATTGGTAAACAGATAGTGTTTATATTTTTACAATACATCCTTTGTTATGAGTGGAATATGGAGGAGGTATAGGGATTAACGATAAAGGGGGGAAAAAACTGATGTCTTAACATTTTGTGGCATTTTTAACGGTAATTTTCACCTTTAGAAAAATCAGAACTGCAGAGTCATCTTTCACTGTAAAAAGGGTTATTGCCAAGCATTTCTTAATGTTTAAATTAAATATTACAGTAGTGGAAGATGATTGTTAGGTGTTCCCTTTTATTTTAGCTTGCTTTAACCTCGACATGGGTAAAATTTTAAATGGTGCTTCCAGCAGGATATGGCACATTTTCACAAAGTATATATCAATTCCATGAATATAACAATGACACAGTTTATTCCAGTAGCTTGTGCTTTCCCCAGTCCTCAGTCCAATATAGTACCTTTGGGATGAGGTGGAATGAATGGATTGCAGCGTGATTGTGTAGCCAGAAATGTTTGCTTGACCCCACTATGCCCTTTCAATCCTGTTCCATTCAATATCTGTGTTCTTTATACCCTTTTAAACTTTTTTATTTATTTGTTGGCCTCTTTTTATTTGAAACTCTTATTGTAAGGCAAGCATCCTAGAGTCATCTTTTCTCTCTTGCAGATGACAATATATTTAAGAAAGAAGCCAACTGAGGACCTGTAAGGTGTTTGTTTCTCAAACGACAGACTTAATTATCCTTATGCTGTTATGCCTTTGCGTGAAATCTTTCACGTCTGTCGCCTGGAATAGCCTTCATTCTGCCAAAAAAAAAACCAAAACGGACAAACATGTTTCTTGAGAATGTTGTTTTATTTTGGCCATTTTTGAACTCATAAGTGAAAATTCGAAATGTCTGTGCCTTACAGTCCAAGTGATCAGTGTAACAAGTTTCAGTAGCACTAATGTTATTAGAAAGGTTTCTGTAATAACATTGAGCAATTTATACATGACTTATTAATGATATGTTAAGGGAGTTTACCATTAGGACACTGAAGGCTTCTGAAAATGAGGCTTTGTGGACATATATGAATTGTTAATTAAAAATTAGTCATTTCAAGCAGTAATAACTATTATAAACACTAGTAATAAAACATGACACTTTCTCTGTGTGTACAGAATTTTGACTAGTTAATGTACTGTATGTGTGTGTGTGAGTGTGTGATATGTAGGTATGTGTGTGTTATGTGAGAGTTCTCTATCTGTATATATTACATACAATAATAAAAACCATGTAATAACTGCAAGTAGTACCAAAGTTTGTTTACTTCATATTAAATAAACATACAGCAGTCTGAACTGACATAGCTGAATCATGAACATGATAAATATACTGGAAGTTATTTCAGTTTAATGCACATAAACAATAGTGGTAACTAGCTCCTTTCCTGGAATAAGTGATGCCAAAGCTTATTATCATTTTTTTACTTCACAGCTTTTGTATTTCACACAGAATAATAAACACAATTTTATTTATTGCATTAAATTCATGCTGTAATATATCTGTTCTCATCATCTTGTACACAACTTTCCATCCCCTCCTCTCCCTTTCTGGTTGAAGTTCGCATTAATTGTATGCATTATCCCACTACTGCTTCACATCAAGTATGGAGGCCCAGGTAAACTATCTTTTAGGTAAAATGCAATCTTTAAAGCTACACCTATATACATTATGTAAAAGAATGCTCTGATTCATACATATACAGTATATTTAAATGTTAAAATCTATGATTTGCAAGTTTTGTGTCGTAGATAACCATTTTAGAATAGGGTTACTGAAAATGAGATAACACTTTATTTAACTTTACTTTGTTCTTCAATCCTTTGAATTTCAGATGATGAAGTTTGGTGAGCAGTCAGCATGCATACACATTATCAATAACTTTCTGAAGCAGTTTAGAAGTTTATTAGAAGAAGTGGTGCAACTCAAATTGCATGCAGTCTGGAGTGGGTATACATTTTACCAAGAAGCTGGCCGTGAGCAGATGATTCAGTAGGTTTATGAGGTCTGTTCCTGCTTTTTTTTTTTTTTTTTTTTTTGTGTGATTGATAAGTAGTGACGTGTGTGAGCATCTTTATACTTTGTGTTCCCCATCTTTCCCCCACTACTTTTTGACTAGCTTTAGTGCATTTTAGTCAGAAACAAACAGCCACATGGATATTCTTCATCTTCACCTACATGTAATTCACATAGTTATAGCTTTCTTCTTTTCTTTCTGGCTGTGTCTCTCCTACCAAATACTGTACATATAAAGTGTATACTGTTTTTATTATATAGGCCTTCACTTTCTTGCTGAGATGCCATGTGTAGGTATTGGCTGTTATGTGAGCACTTGAGCTACAGTATGTACAAAATTAACAAGCCAGCTGCCCTAGGTGGTAGCTCATGTTATATTAAAAAATATTACATCTGGCACTTCCCCTGCACTACACCAAACTGCAGTGGTACTTGGAAGGTTTAATCAAAAAGAATGCATACTTCCCGACTGATTCAGTGCTCCAAAGCAATTTAATAGAAGTGAGAAACAGAACAGAGCTAGGGACTGATCAAAATGTCACTCTGTTCTTTTTCTCACTTCTATTAAATTGACTTTTCCTGGTGATGATATTTTTACTCTACCATGCACTAGGGAACTCCTGATGTGTGTATTTTTGTGGCTACTTCCCCGTGTGAAAGGTTTACTATAATTCTGACATGCAGCATACATTAAATAACAGAACAATTTAAATTTGTGCAGACTGAGCTTGCAGTTGTATCACATCTAAACAGGGCTCTATAATAGAAATCAAATTCACATTAATAAAATCAAAATTTCTGATATAATCTGAACAAGTCAGATAGTCAGTCAGTCATTTTCCAATCTGCTATATCCTAACTACAGGGTCACAGGGGTCTGCTGGAGCCACTCCCAGCCAACACAGGGTGCAAGGCAGGAACAAACCCCGGGCAGGGCGCCAGCCCACCACAGGACACACACACACCGAGTCCACACTAGGGACAATTTAGGATTGCCAATGCACCTAACCTGCATGTCTTTGGACTGTGGGAGAAAACCGGAGCACCCGGAGATAACCCACGCAGACACGGGGAGAACATGCAAACTCCACACAGGGAAGTGAACCTGAGTCTCCTAACTGCAAGGCAGCAGCGCTACCACTGTGCCACCGTGCCAGCCTAAGTTAGATTGTTCAAAGAGTTATAGGATTCTTAGCAAGTTAAACATAAACAAATCTAAAACTTAAAAGCTGACTTTAGAGTGTTATGTAATGCTAATGGAGAAGTGGAAATATTTCATGTTGTATCACGTATTCTATAGAAAACATCAGGCCATCCTACCAAAGAAGGCAGCTGGCCAAGAAAAAACTGGTCTGGAGTCCCCCAATGCAGCTGACAGTGACTAAAAGATCTGTAATGGTGAAAATGATCTTTTTAATTATTTGGACTAGAAGATAAATGTAAGGTCTTGACCCTCTTTTCCTTATTTAGAGGAAGCAAATATTAACTTGGTATATGTATGCATACAGGGTACCATCTTCTAAAAGTCCAGTCACAGGATACTGGAAAAATTAGTGTCTTATTAGAAAGGATTGAATCCTCGCTTTTCCATTTTCCATTGTGCTAAAAAATAGTATATCAAGTGCATTGATCTCGATATTCACCACCTTCAAGCAGATTATGTAGACACAATTGGGTGTTTATGTACTGGATAATATTATATAGTTTCTGCCTCTTAGTTTTATGTCTGACAGTCAAATTTATTTTTTAATTTGTAAGAAAGACATTTGCAGCTCAACAGCTATGTTATTTCTGAATTCAAACCCTTCTTGATACAATCTTCCAAATCAAGAAAGCATGACTTAATTTAGCTAAATTTAATGGATACCTGCACAAACTCAAGTGACTCATATAAAAATTTTGCTTTAAACTTTTTAGTATGTTCCTAGTTTCGCTTGCAGCATTAACCATTTAAATGTTGTCTTTTAAAACAGTTACACAGGTTTTTGTTTTTAATCAATATGCAAGTAATGTTTTGTATTTAACTATGTAGCCTTGTTTTCACTGACACAGAGAACATACTGTATTCTGTAATTTGAAATACAAGTACTATAGGTGACTATTTGGAAATATATTAACCATAATTAAATAAAAAATTAATAAATATGTACATTAATACTGTGTCATTGAAAATGTTGGAAATTTCAATTTATTTCATTCAGAGAATGTTTAAGCTATCTATGAGCTAGAGTTATCCATTAATAGATTATGAAGTAGGGTCTTTTTAGCTCTATAAATAAGTACTGACTTTGCTAATGTTGCTTTTTAAGTTTCAGAAACATGTAAATGCACACACATTAAAATATCCATCTCTTAATTTTTTATTTTTTTTTTGAAGATTTATGTTTACTAGCTCTCTTGCCCTCCGCTCTGCTGCCAGGTCTGTGGTGGCACATGTCCTTCTGATCTTCCTACAAAATACACCTCTAGAAAAGTCCATTTGTACAGCTTTCCAAAGCCTAATAAAGCTCTTTGAATATTATACCATCAATTTTACTGATCATTAATCTGAAAAATATCACTAGGTTTTGATTGGTATTTTAAAGAGAAGTCACATTTTCAAGTCATTAATTACGCATAACAGTTATCTGGCATTCATTTGTAATTGTGATAAAAATGTGAAATACAGTCCTAAGGTATGAACTTGACAGTGTTTACAGTTTGAACAGTCAGGCAACATGTAATGGGCAGAAACAAAAAGAAAGCTAATTTGAGTTCTGAGGAAGAGAAATCAAGCAATTTAAGAAAGTGTCTGCCTAGTGCTGAAAGGAAGTTCATGTCTGATGAACCAGGCCTCTCAGTAGCACTGTTGTGAGTGCTGCTGCCTAACAGATCCAAAGATGTGCATTCAATTGTCAACCAAACCCAACCCAGTTCTCCTGTCATAGATCACCGATGTTGGTGTATGTGTGAGAGTGTGCCCTGTGATGATGAACTGGCATTTCCATCTACAGTATATGTTTCACAAGTATAATTTGTATAGGAAAATTCAAAATATTAAGAGTGAAAAAAATGACATATCATAAAATGTATTATTAAATGATAATAATGTATTATAAGCATGTAAGTGTAACACATTTATTGGACCTATCAGTTCCCCATATTTTTTTAATATACTTAGTCCAGTACAGGGTGTCATGGCAGCGCAGTGATGAGCCTCCAAGGTGACTCGGTCTCCTAGGTTCATATATTGTGCCCAGTGGTTGTCATTGTGGAATTTGCATCTTTTCTGTGCGTCTGCTTATGTTTTCTCTAGATATACCTGAGATCCTTTCATGCACTAAAGATGTGGATATAAGCTCTTGACATTTTTTTTTTTTTGAAGTGTGATTGTAATTTGGCCACATGTGGGTGTGAGTGTGCGTATGAGTAGGCCAGACGATGGACTGGTGTCCATCGTCTGGGTTGATTCCGGCTTAAACTGGATTAGGCAGGTTTGGGACTGTCAGTCTTTGATATGGAATTAAGTTTAAAGTCGTGGCAATCCTGAGCTTGTCCCACCAGTGCTGAATGGACACAAGGTGGGAATCAGCCTTAAATGTGATGCCAATGCATTGCAGGGCACACTCACACATTCAATGCCAGGTTTAGAACCATCAGTTAACCTAACCCACACATTTTCAGGATCGTCAAAGACCAGATGCTGGAGATTGAGTGTCATTAATATCTGGAGGACAATCATTGACTCAAAACTGACTTTTAATCAAATCAGGAAACCGTCTGTAAAAAAAGGGACAGCATTACCACTACTGTCTAAGGAGTCTTTTTTAGTGTGAATTCTAACATTATGGGTTTTTAAAATTTTTTTTTTATGTCTTAGTGTATGTTCTGCTGACTTGGTTTGGAAATTTTAACGTTCATAACCAAAACAGATTATATCATATTGTAATATAGAGCAGTAACTCATAAAGTGAGTACTCGGTTCTCTCAGACAGAACCTGCCCACTACATTCTTGATTCCAGTTGCTGGAATCAGGTCACAGGATCAAAGTTGTAAAAAGCATCTGGATCATATATCCCATTCCAAATGCTATTAATTTAAATAAGTTTTACTTTAATAAAATCTTCAGTTTTAAATCATGGATGATCTATTATCATTTGTATCAATCAATTAGCGAAGTCTTACTGCTGGCTTTTTATGTGCAGTATTTAACATCTCAGCTGATGTTATAGCATAAGTATTATAGTTATAACATTTGTAGAAATAAATACAATATAGTAGTGAGTTCTTGTAGAGGTGTTTTAGTGTATGTTTTGGTATCTCTGTAAAAATCTGCTGACAAACAAAAGTTTTCCTCTTAGTACAGTAAATTTGGATTAAATTGAATTGGATATAGGATAGAAAAAATAATTGCAGAATTGGGGAGAATGTGCAAAATCCACACAGCTAAAAATGCCATTATTTAATTATGAAAAAAGGAACAGATATTTCTTGGGTTTGTGTGCCTAATCAACACTTTTCTAGAGTACAAGTGCATCTAGCATATTGGCTTGCATTTCACTGCTTCTCATTGCTTCAGGCATCATATTAAGTAAGTGCCATCAAATCCATACAAAGTACAGCTGAGAAAAAAGAAGACACCTACACCCTACCAGTTCTCATTCAGTAGTTTTAACTGACATTAAGGCTAATAAGAACAGGCAGGCCTGGGTCATCTTAACATTGACTACATTAAATGCTCAGTCTGATTCCCACAGTTGAAATAAGCACAGCAATGCAAACTATTCACTACTTATACTAACCATCATTTGCTGTGAAATGTGCCATGTTTAAAATTTAAAGCAGGGCAACTGCTGCAAAGTATATTTTAATCTGAAATGGTAGGCATTTTTAGTTAGAAACTGAAGAGTTCATATGTACAAAATGCAATTACTGTATATGGACAACAGAGAAGAGAAAGCAAACAAGACCATTTGTCGGTAGCAGCAATTTAATTCTTCCATTCAAGTAAGAAATACACAATGTAACATTTTTTTAAAGTTAGTGAAGCCCTCATATTAATGTTTGTGATGAAATAAGTAACATGATTGCAGTCACAATTTTGTGTCTTCTGTTTACTAATGCATGTTGGGGGCTCACTTTGTTGTGTTGTCCATTGGTAAAATTTGCTTCTGTCCTTTCTACAACTAGAATTAAAAAGTGTGTTTCAAATTATATATAGTGCCTTATGTGCTTTTCTAACCTAGTATACATTTCTTTTACTTTTATTTCCCCTTTTAAATATAGTGAGCCAATTTTGGCCCACTTCAGCATATTTACCACTGCACGAACTATCATTCCAGCTATATTTTCATTGGGAAATATTTGGTCTCCCAGATACCTTGCAGGTGGACACCAGATGTTGGTTCAGGACAGGGGCGGTGAAAAAATATGTTACAGTAATGAAAATTTACTAACATTGTTATTTAAACCTACTGTATGCATTTTCCTAAACGTTTCTACGTTAATTTACATTGAAAAGTGAAGCCTACGTCTGGCAGAGAAATGGACAACATTAGTGCAACTGCACAAATGGCAAGTACCTAAAGAAAGAGTTTAGGTAAAGAACAGAGAAAGGAAAGTGAAGTTGGAATCTCCGTCTCTGTGTCTGTGCATTATAAATGACAAGGGGAATGATTCAAGCAGCTTGAAGAATCCGTTATTCTTCTTTGATCCCACCAGCACCAGCTGTAAGCACACTCGCACCCCCACATGGAATCAATCAGTCAAGCATGCGTCTTTGGCAAGTTGGAGAAATGGCCTTGAGATGGGAAGAACACATGAACTCCACACAGACAGTACCTGTGCTGCAGTTTGAATCCAGGACTCTGAAGATGTAAGGTCTCATCAGCAGTTAGAGTATCCGCTTATGTTCCAACATCAGAGAGGGCTAAACAGTACTTTGTTCAGGTGATTGTAAACTGGAAAAGAAAGTAGTGAAAGGTAGATTTTATCAGTTTTGCAACAGTATGTGAAACAACACCATTGACGCGTAACGGAACACTTTTGTTTCTATGGCACGAAAATATAGTAAGTATTGTACACCTGCCATCTCGCAACCAATTCAACGACTAAGACTGATGACAAAAACACCGATAAGACATTGGGAGTAAACAGGAAATGACAAAAGTGCTTGTGAGGGGAAGAGACTGAAAGTCTGAATTGTCAAATTTAAAATAGCAGGTACTAGACAAAGATGTGATGATTTTCAGGGTGCTATGAAGGACGAGTGAATTGGGTGGGAGTGTATGTAGTGCTGTGGCAGTGCTAAACACTAAATGCAGTTTCAGTGGCCATGAACAACTGCTTGGTGCCTCATTGTATCTTCGCCAATATGGAATACATTAAATCTAAATCTGTAGCAGAGGTGCAATGAAGATTTCACATTACGTTTTGAATATTTGGAAATAAACTTTGCTGAAAATTTTGGCCATAGCCTATAAACCATATAAAATACAAATAATACGTACATTTTTTAGCAACATTTTAGATTTTTTACTTAACATGGTTAATTGAATTTTAATGCAAACAGGAGTATGATCAAATATTTACATTTTTTGAAAAGTATTGTTAATGGTGGAGCTCATTTGAAAAATGTTAATTAAAAATTATTTAAGACAAGGTATATAAGCTGAATTGATTAACTAATTTTTAAACTACTTTGTTCCTTAACTGGTAACATGAATCATGTGAGTAAGTTAAGTGATGTGTCTTACTCTCCTTCCAAAAGGATAATAAGCACCGAAGAATTTCTTTCTGTCATCTTTGCTAAACCTTACACTAAGCATTTCCAATGGCAGTTATATACCTCAGAAATCTGTTCCTGTTTCGACTGGTAATAATAGTTTTAGGTTCAAGTGCCAGATGCTCCCTGTGTGGAGTCTGCACGCTCTCCCTGTCTTTGCTCCACTCATAGTTTAAAGACATGCAGATTAAGTGGATTGGCGATGCTATATTTGCCCTTGGTGTGAGTGTGTTGTCCCTGTGATAAACTGGTATCCAGTCCAGGGGTTGTTCCTGCCTTGTGCTCTATGCTTGTTGGTGTTGGCTCCAGCTACATCACGACCCTACCCTAAATAAGCAGATTAGGATAATGGATGATTGGATATACAATTAAAAGTAGGTGAAACTAATTTTGCTAAAGACACTGATTCCACCCTAAAAACCTTGAACGAGACTATACAGCACCTAATGTCTTATTGCACATCTAAACAAATAATTAACAGTAGTTTACTGTCCAATTGGAAATGCTAAACTTGCTATACTTGAATATGACTGCACCATTTGATCACACAGATTATCCATGCAGTTATCTGGTCAGCAGTATAATGCATAAAGTCATACAGGTACAGGTCAGGAGCTTCAGTTAATGTTCATATCAAACACCAGAATGAGGGGAAGGAATGTGATCTCAATGATATCAACCACGGTATGATTGTTGGTGCCAGATGGGCTGGTTTGATTGTTTCGGCACCTGCTGATTTCCAGGGATTTTCATGCACTACAGTCCCTTCCTGCCCAGCAACTCCTGCTCAACATAAGCAATTTTGGCAAATCAGTAGATGGATTATTGTTTAAACAATACATTTGTGTCTCACTTTTCTCTTTTTGCAAAGTTCGTGTGACTAATATGCTTAAATGGAAATAAAACATTTCAGTTTTTGTATTATCATTATGTGGCTGTTGCTGTTTGTTTCTTTAAAACTGTTATTTATGATAATATTCCTCTTCTTGGGTCTCAGTACAGTACCAATTTGAGTCCTTCAACTAAAAAGTTTATGAACCCTGCTGTAGAGACTAGAGTAGTGGTTAACAAGTTAAATTGACTGGCTTGGCTTCAGAAGAGGGAGGTCATTTTTTTACTAACATGCTGGAATTCTATGAGGAGGCAACAAAAGGATACGATCAAAGTGGAGCTTATGATATTATTTATCTGGACTTTCAGAAAGCATTTGATAAGGTGCCACATGAGAGGTTGGGCATCAAATTAAAAGAAGTGGGAGTTCAGGGTGATGTTTTTAGATTGGTGCAGAAATGGCTCAGACACAGGAAGCAGAGGGTGATGGTGCGAGGAACCTCATCAGAACTGTCCGATGTTAAAAGTGGTGTTCCACAGGGGTCAGTGCTAGGGCCACTGCTTTTTTTAATATATATAAATGATTTAGATAGGAATATAAGTAACAAGCTGGTTAAGTTTGCAGATGATACCAAGATAGATGGATTAGCAGATAATTTGGAATCCGTTATATTATTACAGAAGGACTTGGATAGCATATAGAATTGGGCAGATTTGTGGCAGATGAAATTTAATGTCAGTAAATGTAAAGTATTACACATAGGAAGTACAAATGTTAGGTTTGAATCCACAATGGGAGGTCTGAAAATCGAGAGTACACCTTATGAGAAGGATTTAGGAGTCATAGTGAACTCTAAGCTATCGACTTCCCGACAGTGTTTAGAAGCCATTAAGAAGGTTAACAGAATGTCAGGTTATATAGCACCTTGATGTGTGGAGTACAAGTCCAAGGAGGTTATGCTCAACCTTTATAATGCACTGGTGAGGCCTCATCCTGGAGTACTGTGTGCAGTTTTGGTCTCCAGGTTACAAAAATGACATAGCAGCACTAGAAAAGGGCCAGAGAAGAGTGACTAGGCTGATTCCAGGGCTACAGGGGTTGAATTATTTACGTTTCAGTGTAAGCTATTGTAGCTGTCGCTGTGGCCTTAGCTCACAGTAGGTGTGGTGGTAGTTAATGACTGGGATGCAGTACTGCAGTTAAGGCCAGTCCTGGCTGACATCTGATCGCTTATTTGAGGCACCTTCAGAACAACTTAACAATGGTTAATCTGAAATACTAGATTGATCTTGAGACGTAAGGTTTCACAAAACAGCCATAAAGTGGGAGAGGTGGCTGAGGATAGAGGAGTTTGGAAAAAGGAAGCATCACTAGTTTGTGACATTTGACATTTATATTAAATTGACTTGCCAGTAAATATTACCCAGCTAGTACTTCCTTTATGTGCCTATTCAGAAGAGCGACTAGGCTGATTCGTGGATCCACAAGACCAGCACTGCCCATCGTATTATTGTGGGTTGCCACAGCACAGGGCTTTAGGACTTCTGTATTCCCCCTGACAAAAACATTGACAGTTGCTGCACTGTGAAAATTACATAGGAGACAGATGCCTTTCTTGTCCTTCCAATTAATCACAGTTACAGTTGTGCTTGAAAGTTTGTGAACCCTTTAGAATTTTCTATATTTCTGCATAAATATGACCTAAAACATCATCAGATTTTCACTCAAGTCCCAAAATTAGATAAAGAGAAACCATTTAAACAAATGAGACAAAAATATTATACTTGGTAATTTATTTATTAAGGAAAATGATCGAATATTACATATTTGTGAGTGGCAAAAGTATGTGAACCTTTAGGATTAGCAGTTAGTTTGAAGGTGAAATTCGAGTCAGGTGTTTTCAATCAATGGGATGACAATCAGGTGTGAGTGGGCACCCTGTGTTATTTAAAGAACAGGGATCTATCAAAGTCTGCTCTTCACAACACGTTTGTGGAAGTTTATCATGGCACGAACAAAGGAGATTTCTGAGGACCTCAGAAAAAGAGTTGTTGATGCTCATCAAGCTGGAAAAGGTTACAGAACCATCTCTAAAGAGTTTGGACTCCACCAATCCACAGTCAGTCAGATTGTGTACAAATGGAGGAAATTCAAGACCATTGTTACCCTCCCCAGGAGTGGTCGACCAACAAAGATCACTCCAAGAGCAAGGTGTGTAATAGTTGGCGAGGTCACAAAGGACCCCAGGGTAACTTCTAAGCAACTGAAGGCCTCTCTCACATTGGCTAATGTTCATGTTCATGAGTCCACCATCAGGAGAACACTGAACAACAATGGTGTGCATGGCAAGGTTGCAAGGAGAAAGCCACTGCTCTCCAAAAAAAAAATTGCTGCTCGTCTGCAGTTTGCTAAAGCTCATGTGGACAAACCAGAAGGCTATTGGAAGAATGTTTTGTGGATGGATGAGACCAAAATAGAACTTTTTCGTTTAAATGAAAAGCGTTATGTTTGGAGAAAGGAAAACCCTGCATTCCAGCATGAGAACCTTATCCCATCTGTGAAACATGGTGGTGGTAGTATCATGGTTTGGGCCTGTTTTGCTGCTTCTGGGCCAGGATGGCTTGCCTTCATTGATGGAACAATGAATTCTGAATTATATTAGAGAATTCTAAAGGAAAATGTCAGGACATCTGTCCATGAACTGAATCTCAAGAGAAGGTGGGTCATGCAGCAAGACAACGACCCTAAGCACACAAGTCGTTCTACCAAAGAATGGTTTAAAGAAGAATAAAGTTAATGTTTTGGAATGGCCAAGTCAAAGTCCTGACCTTAATCCAATCGAAATGTTCTGGAAGGACCTGAAGCGAGCAGTTAATGCGAGGAAACCCACCAGCATCCCAGAGTTGAAGCTGTTCTGCACGGAGGAATGGGCTAAAATTCCTCCAAGCCGGTGTGCAGGAATGATCAAAAGTTACCGGAAACGTTTAGTTGCAGTTATTGCTGCAAAGGGGGGTCATACCAGATACTGAAAGCAAAGGTTCACATACTTTTGCCACTCACAAATATGTAATATTCAATCATTTTCCTTAATAAATAAATGACCAAGTATAATATTTTTGTCTCATTTGTTTAACTGGTTTCTCTTTATCTACTTTTAGGACTTGAGTGAAAATCATATTTATGCAGAAATATAGAAAATTCTAAAGGGTTCACAAACTTTCAAGCACCACTGTATTTTGCCTTTTTGCCACGCATGTTTTCATTTGAAGTAATATATTTTAAATAGTTCAGATGAAGTATAGAAATTGTCCATTGTTAAACATTAACCTTGGTCAAGTGACAGCACCAGTGATAGTACAGATGATGCTGCGATGCCATATTGACTGTACTTGCCATCCCACTTGGTCCCTTTTACAGTGTGAAATATCGAGTACTGTCTTGAGAGTTATTCAGGCTTAACATTGTAAAGCAGTTCATTTCACATCACCCTAGCCTGTCTTGGGGTTAACCATATTTAAATCAAATTCATACTTGGTGTCACGCTCATGGTTAACGGCAGGGAGGTTAAGCAAATGGAGATTAAGTGGTGACATGATTGAGGTTTTTAAAATTGTTAACTTTTAAAATTAGTTCAACAAGAACATGGTGACACATTGTTAAAGGCAGATTTCTTACAAATGTTAGGAGAATCTTCATTGCACGAAGAACCATAGACACTTAGAATAAATGACAAAGTTGTGTGGTGAAGAGTTGGAATTTAGGGACCTTCCAATCTTCAGTGTTATTTTGGAGAATCTTGGTGAATAGGATTGGTGAGCATGTTGGGCTGAATGGCCTCTGATGTTGTAAATGAACATAAATCTTGTAATAGCAAATGGTCTTATCTTGACAGCATGACTAGGAGACAAACCTGATCTGCAGCATGTGTTGTTCAACAGCTGTAAAGAGTTTTGAAACAGATATAAATGGAAGGGTCTTGAACAATCTTGGTTTTTACTAATCCATGTGGCACTGGTACTGTTTTTTGTTATTATTGATTTTAACCACTGATTATTTTTTAGTTAGCATACAAAAGGTGGTAAGGTAAACCCACCCTTAGGCTGTACCGTTCCTCCATTTAAAGTTACATTTAACCCCCACTCACCACTTTCCCCAAAACAAAATTCCAGCCCTGACTAATAATAGTAATAGTAATATAATAGTAATGTCTATTACCTGGCAACTGCACTGCTCAGGAAGTGGTGACTACTGTACTGTAATGGTTTCCATATCTCTCTGTTATAAAAAAGATCTTGCGACGAGACAAGACTTTTTTCCACCAACGAGACATCTTTGGAAGAGAGATCTTTTGAAGAGAGACAGAGAGACACTTTCACATCCTGCAAGAAAGACGGACAAGTCATGTTATGCTTACAACCTTTGGAAGCAAGTCCGTGTTACACATGCAGAGCAGGTTAGAGATAATAGAAATAGGAAAATTCGAAAGTCTCAAAAAAATGAGAGTAAAGATCACATTAGTGCAAACAAACGGAAAATGTTACTCGGTGAAATAACAGCGAAAAGAAATTGCATAGTGTTTGAGGATGTCTGGGGGACAAGAGGGACAAGAGAGACAAAAGGACAGGTGCTGTACAGGCTTTTAAACATTCGAAGCGCCACACAAAATGCAGATCACGTGGTGCATTGTATCACCGTTTAAGAGGGGTTTCGGAGGAGCGACACCGTCTACTTGGAGTGTGTTCAGCACCCCTCTTCACAACGGCATGTGTGTGGGAAGGGGTTGGCAACCGAAGCCCCGTAGTTTCTAATAGAGTAAATCCATTGTGACAGTAATGACGCTATACCAGTGCTTAACCTGACACAGACAGATGCAGAAGGCACACTTATAAAAGCACATGCTTTTTATTTTCTTTTCTTACCTTGTGGAGAACGTCTTCCCAGTTCCCACGTGTACACAACACAGTCCCAAAGCACAAACACAATACTTTCCTTCTCTTTTTGTCTTTCTCCTCCACTCCTCCTCGACAAGCTTTGTCTCCCTCCTCCCAACTTTGGCTCACCGAGTAGTCTCTGCTGGCCCCTTATATAAGCCACCCGGAAATGCTCCAGGTGCTCGTTGCTGCACTTCTGGGTGTGGTGGAAGAGCCTCCCACACGACACAGGCTCAGGAGCAGCTGCGGCACCTCCAGATCCCAACTGGGCTGTAGAGAACTCCATCTCCCATGAAGGCCTGTGGGAGTCCGAGGCACGACTGCAACCCATGGGGGCTGCCAACTAGCATCCCAGGGGGTGTACTGTTCTAAATAGGCTGGCTCCCCTGGTCCTCCCAGTGTGGAGGCGTCCCACCCAGCCAAGGGTCCCGGCCATCCGCCACACCATGTTAACTGCGTGTTTTAAAAAAATGTACCATTGAGTGTTTCTGTGCACTCCATAATACAGATGGGTCTACCTGTAGACTTTTTCAATGTTAGAAAGGTCAGAAACCTTTTTGCATTCTTGCCCAATCTGTGCCCAGTGATTATGTGGAGTGTTTCCCCAGGTACAGCGTAGAGATGCCAGTTGTAGGTTAGTGGACAACTTCGGCTGGTCTGGTATGAGTGAGAGCGAGAGTGAGTGTGCCCTGCAGTGGACTGGCAACTCATCCAGAGCTGGTCCCTTCTATGTACTACTGGGATAGAAATTGTAATAGAAGAATCCTAATGGACAAACATTGTGTGGAAAGTCGTTTAAGGAAAAATTCTGGTGCGGGTACTACAGCCTCATTTTAATAAACACAGTAATGTGATATAATGTGTAACTTGTGGGCCAAGTCCTGTCAGTAAAAAAAAAATGTGCAATGAAATGTTTACGAATATTTGGTGTTAGTGTAAAACTTATCATTTGCCCTGATTTTCTTTTGCAGATATGAAAAAGTGCCTGTGATCTTGGTGGGGAACAAAGTGGACCTAGAAAGTGAAAGAGAGGTGTCTTCAGGTGAAGGTCAAGCCCTGGCAGAGGAGTGGGGTTGCCCCTTCATGGAGACCTCGGCAAAGAGCAAAACCATGGTGGACGAACTTTTTGCAGAGATTGTGCGGCAGATGGATTACGCTGCCCAGCCCGACAAAGATGACCCCTGCTGCTCCTCCTGCAATATACAGTAATGGGAATCTTGGAATGCCATTCATTTACTGTAGTTAAACAAAAACACCATTTTAAATCCTAAATAGGATTGTGGGAATGTTTACTTTTTTAAAATGCATAACAAGTCTTATAAAAGGCACTGTAGTAAAGAATACAAAAAGAGAAACAGCAGAGGGAACTGAAGTGGAGGATCTGGCTAGCGCTTTCTCTTGAGCTGAAAGTAACGTTTAGGTAACAAATCTGTGAACCCTTAATGTTCATTCAAACCTTTTGGTACAAATTAGGTATTTATCAAAAAGTTTGATTTCACCAAAATTACTTTCACAAAGTAAGTCACCTTTGGGATGTTTTATTATTGTTTGGACTGGCCATTGCACACAGTTCAAACAAGCTGAGTTTATGTAAGATAAAAACTGTTAGCGGTGCCTTATGGTGCTCAACTCCACCATGACAGAGAAGCTGATTTCTCCTGAATTGCAAATGAAAATAAGGCGACATCACCTAAATAAACCACATTTTTAAGCATTGCTTACAACCGGATGCATAAGCCAGGCGTTTCAAGACCTCTGTATCATTAAACATTTTATTAAAAATAGTTACCTTCATTTTTTTTTTTCATATTCACTTGCAAGAGTTATTAATCATCAGCCTGTCAAAAATGTCTTGAATTGTTTGTTTACACTGCAGAAATTCTAATTTTTCTGTGTTCTACGTCTCCCTGCACACCGTAACCATGGAGTATTGGCAAGCTATATTATACATTAAGTGCTCCTACTCTATTGTTCCAAGCCATTGTGATTTTTCACATTTAATAAGAAATAAATAATAAAAGTTGTGTTTTTTTTAACACATTGATTTCTTTAAAAAAAAACTAGATGTCTCTTAAAGGGCTTTGTTGTACATGTTAATTATATGCAGTACTAACCCATCACCCACGCACCCACCTACACAAGCATCCTAGAAATAAAGAATAAAAAGAAAGTGAATAAAATTTCCAGCTATAAATTGAGGCCGAGTTAATTGGAAAAGTAGCATTGGGTTTCTGTTTGTTATTTGTTTGTAACATGGCTGACTCGAGGCTTTTTCAGAGGTTTTACTCCTATGTGAACTTTCACAATGAGCGCAAATTCAAGCCACTGTAAATATTTTGTAATAAAAGGTGCTAATTGTTCACACAAAGAGAAAAGAAACATCGAGACGTACAGTCTGCGCTGCGAGAAGGACTCTGCTCTGGTATTTGCTGAATGCAGAAGACGTTGGCCATTGAGCCGTGAGGCGTCACCAGCTGACAGAGCCCGAGTCCTGATCTTCTGTACAATGGACTAAGGAGGGACTTCCTGAGAAAATCTACTACCTTAATCTTTATTTCTTTGTCGTTTACAGATTTCACTTATTATTCTTTGTTCATTACACATGTTGACGTAATATTTTATGTTTGTATATTGAAATAGTTTGACACAGATGGGAACTCGCGTTGTTACTTCAGTTTGTACGTATCAGGAGCCATGTTATTCTTCAAGACTTGCGACTTGTCTCTGAAATATTGTGTGGGTAACACAAGGGGAACAAACCTGCTCTGTGTCTGCTGATTTCTTTTCATTTAGGAGTCCAGAAAGGTTTTATTACAGAGTATTCATTAAGAAGATGTACCTCCCACAACCTGAGCCATTTCTTGGTCCTGTGTTAATTTATTTGCCATGTAAGTACCCCACATCCCTCCCAATGTTCAAAATGCAAATTACACTTAAAAAAGATGCTTAAATCATTCAGAATGAAGTCCGATTACCCTCTTTAACACTTTACCTTTCCAAGCAAATAGGGGACGGTATTAGCAATTTGAAAGAGTGACAGTTAGGGTCAACTGCAATTATCTTCTCTTAGAAATTCCCATAAAGAGTATGAACCCCTTGTAGCAGCTAACCAAAAAATAAAACTCCTATAGCCGGGCTCCTGGATGGTCACTGTAGGCAACCCTAAATGCATTTGTCTAAATGGGGGAATTAAGTAAAATGTTTTAGTTTCAGACCGATTCTATTTTTAAAAATCATCTTTTAAATATTTATTGCAACTGAGCCACCCATCAGCCATGTAGCTAATTTGGCTGGCTAACCCGATTAGGATACGGCATCACCAGCATGACTAGGCCTGTTTGTTTCCAGTATGTAACGAAGGGCTTTCATTCGTTCGTTCCCATTCCCACAATTTCCAACTCTGTCCTCAAATTTGTGTCTTAACTATTTCGTGGATCAGAAATTTTATTCATTCAATAAAGATTATTGAAAATACTGAAACAAAACTTTTTTCCATGAATCGTGAGTGTGACATGAGTTTAAAAAAATCAAATCCAAAAATAAAAAAAGCTTTTATCAAGTACTGTAAGTCGTTATATAGAACAAAGTATTTTTTTAATTCTGTGATTTATCATTATTATAGATGTGTGTGTGTGTGTATATATAGTGTGAAGGTGTAAAATAAACCCCACTTTGTATAGTGAGCACTAAGTGGTGAATTGGTGTTTTACAGGCCAGCAGTTTTAGTGTTTCTCTCACAAGTTAGACATGAGCTATAATTCAGGAAAAGATGGAAGACACGTGTGTGTGTGTGTGTGTGTGTGTGTGAGTACACAGTGGATGAGATCAAGATTATACAGTAAACACCAAATCAAATCCCATAAAGCCTTTGACAACAGTTTCTTCTAATTTGTGTGATTACCTTTTTTTTTTTTTTTCTTTCATTCCAGATCACCCTGAATGGAGAGTCCCCCCTTGTTTAGGGTTCTATGCTATTTGTATAACTGAATCCATGTTTGTCTTATGTTCACAGCCTAAGCAATGGAAGGTAATGGGTTTCCACTGCACATAACGCATGATTTCCGCATTAGACAAGAACACTTTTCGTTTTTCCCTTTTGTACAAAGGTTGATCAGTACATTTTGGGCCCGACATTTTAACCAAACCATTCAATTACTTCTCTGTATAACCCTCATGAACACCTCCTGTACTTCTTCTAACATTCACAAAGCCTTCCCAGACCGATCAATGAAACATTTTCTTTTGCTTGCGCAGCCCAGCAGCAGTAGCTGAGTTGGCTTCTTCAACACGTCCCGTAGAGGGAGAATGGGGAACAAGAGGTAGTCACGTGGGGCAATGGCTGAAAAATGGAGTGGATGTGGTAACTCTTTGAATCTGCAGCTGGCACCCTGTGTTCATTGGCGTGAAGCCGAAGGGGATGGCCCACAGATTTTCCAGTACGAGACTGACCAGTTATGTGGGTCTTTTCAGGTATATCATCAGTATGGAGCACACTCAAGCGATATAAAAACAAGTCGTGCACATGATCTCGACAGGCCAGGATTGAACCTTGCATGTCTCGTCAAACCTTTTACTTATCCCCACTAGCATACACTATCGCAACACCATCATTCTTGTATTGTCCATCTTGATTTGCTTCATGGTGGCAGCAATCGTTTGGTTGTCAGTGTCAAAGCTGAGCAGCCCTTTGGAGTGGTCCTGTGAGGTAAGGCTGCAGCCCATCTGTTAATTGGGGCGCATGAAGAGTACTGGACTCGTTACATGCTGAATAGTCCAGAATGAATCTTCAGAAATATTTTGTTTGTTAGCATTAGAGAGTAAATGATTGTACAATACATGAGGTTTTGGTTTTCGGAATCCGTTATTTGTACGTACATTTTTGTCTTGTGTACAGAGTTCTTGTGCCATGATTGACGAGTGTGACTACCTTAACTCAAAGCTTTGGTCTCCCTTATCAGAAAAAATCTCAGAACATACTGAAGCATTAAAACTCCTATGTTTATTTCAACTGTTTGCATTTCTAATGCTGTGTGTGTTTTACGCTGTACGTCCTGAGCGGAAGGCTGCTGAGCGTCTGTCATATTCTGTGCTGCCTTCTCTCCCTCTGCCGGATGAGGCAGGGCACCAGTGTACACCTGTAGATGTTTGTGAGAAGAGATGGACTGCACCATCCATTTTCAAACAACAACCAAGCAAAATTCTAATTGGCTTGGTTCTGAAATAAGCAGCACCCACTATAAAATACAAATGCTGTCAATTAGTAATTCACATATTTTACTACCCAGCAGCTCATTTTTTAGCCACTTACAAAATCAGCACTTTTAGGTTCAGATGTAAAATTTTGATCTTCCCTTCATGCAAAGCATTCTGTCCACCCTTTAATGCTGTGGCGAGGCCTGGCCTTATTCTTTAAAGCAGGGGTACCCAACTCCAGTCCTGGAGGGCTGCAGGTTTTCATTCTTACTCTTTTCTTAATTAGTGTCCTGTTTTTGCTGCTAATTAACTTCTTGTGAATTAATTTTAATTGACATGTTTTTTTAAGATTTGTTCCCCTGAATTTCTTCATCATTCCTCTGAATTGTTTCATTTCTTTTCTTAAATGGCACCCAAACAGAAATGAAATGTGAAGTGAGTGAGCCAACAGATGACCAACTAAGTCAGGGCTTCAAACTCCAAACAGTTTCACTCCAACCAGTTGCTTAATTAGGCACTGAGTCTTATTGTTAATTAAACCTGTTGTTCAGTTCCATGGCTTGTTGTTCTCATTGTGCAATGGCAGACATTTCTGAACTTGTTGATTTTCTCTTTTCTTAGAGCACTGTGAAAATGTTTTGTGGACCTGAGCAGATCTGCATTCCTGAGACCTCCACCCTTTATATTTTCAGATGTTTTATAATGGTCACAGTTTGCTCATTTTGTATCTCATTATTATTTGGCAGCTAATTATGAAAAAAGAAACAATTAAGGGGTCTGAGTCTTCAAGTCAATTAAAATTAATTCAGAACACGTTAACTAGCAGCAAAAATGGTTAGAATGAAAACCTGCAGCCACTGCGAGTTGGGGACCCGTGCTTTAAAGGAATACTCCACCTTGAAGTTATATTTTTCTTAAATGTTACCCTATGTACTTTGTAGTGAAAAATCTTCATCTCATGTTTTCATGGAAAACGGAGCTTACAAAGTTTTATGATTTAATGGAATTGGACTGTGGAAATATCGAAATGTTCACAAAAAAAAATGTCACTTTACTTGTGTCACATTGTCCATGTAAAGTCATGTGCTCAAACCACATGCTTCATTTGCTGAACTATCATTGAATCGACTCCACCATTCAAAGCAAAGCTTGGAGCCCTTTCACACAGGGTGCTGCTTTTGAGTTGAAGACGGGACTCTTGGCCCAGGTATCAGGGTAGAGGTGGGTCTTCTGTATAGAACGATTCTTTTAAACCATGCAGTGCCACTGAGGAGCCATCTGATCGGTCCCAGCCTCAGAGCGTAGCACGACAATGGCCCCCACATTGAGCCAGTCTGGGATTACAAGCAAGGCAGCCAAAGTCTGCAGCGGATCTGTGGCCGGCGTCATGTGAGTAACGTCACGTTTAATGTCAGTAAATGTAAAGTATTACACATAGGAAGTAAAAATATTGGGTTTGAATACACAATGGGCGGTCGGAAAATCGAGAGTACACCTTATGAGAAGGATTTAGGAGTCATAGTGGACTCTAAGCTATCAACTTCCCGACAGTGTTCAGAAGCCATTAAGAAGGCTAACAGAATGTTAGTTTATATAGCGCCTTGATGTGTGTAGTACAAGTCCAAGGAGGTTATGCTCAGCCTTTATAATGCACTGGTGAGGCCTCATCTTGAGTACTGTGTGCAGTTTTGGTCTCCAGGCTACAAAAAGGACATAGCAGCGCTAGAAAAGGTCCAGAGAAGAGTGACTAGGCTGATTCCAGGACTACAGGGGTTGAATTATGAGGAAAGATTAAAAGAGCTGAGCCTATATAGTTTACATAAAAAAAGATTAAGAGGTGACATGATTGAAGTGTTTAAAATTATGAAGGGAATTAGTACAGTGGATCGAGACTGTTATTTTAAAATGAGTTCATCAAGAACACGGGGACACAGTTGGAAACTTGTTAAGGGTAAATTTCGCACAAACAGGAAGTTTTTCTTTACACAAAGAACGATAGACACTTGGAATAAGCTACCAAGTAGTGTGGTAGACAGTAAGACGTTAGGGACTTTCAAAACTCGACTTGATGTTTTCTTGGAGGAAACAAGTGGATAGGACTGGCGAGCTTTGTTGGGCTGAATGGCCTGTTCTCGTCTAGAATGTTCTAATGTCACCAACTGCATGGCAGCGGACTGAAGAGAAGACCAGGGGTGCTCACGCCATATGTTGAGTGATGTCTTATTTCTGCTTTCTACACTTCCTAGGAGGTTTATTGATTAATAAAACATTAAAGCATTCCTGCTTTACAGTATTTTTCCACACATGCCTATGACTTTTGCACACTCTGTATGTGTGTGTGTGTCTCACTTATAAAGCCTGACCAACCGATATGAAATCCCAGCAGTGAACCTCCCCCTGTCTCTGCTCTGAATCCATCGATGGCCGTGCTTCATCCCTGCTGGCCGAAATTCTCCTGCCTCATCCAGACTGTTCTTGGAGTGTGTGTGAACTTTTTCAGGCCCTGAATTGTGTCCATTTTTTTTTTTTTTCCTGTTTGCCCCTTGGGTTGTCTGTAAACCTCAGGGTGTCCAGTGATTCTGACTGTGGATGCTTTCATTTGAGACCAGTGGCTTTTAATGGTTAACTTTCTCGAGTATCTTTAAGGTCAAAGAACTGTAGCATTGAAGACTAAAATGAAAATGAGAGAAATGCTTGGTTAGTCGGCTTTCTTTGTAAAATTAACTTTAATTATTGCCACACCACCCGCTGCTTACTCTGTTGGAGTGCTTACTAATATTTCTTGCCCTTCCAGTACGTCGTTGTAAAAATCATTTATTGTCCTGGCCGTTACTGAAGCATTTGCTGTGAACCTCATATTTCAAGGCACCTCACTCAAGTGTCTAACTTGTACCATAAAATTTATTCATGGCAATAAAAAACCAAGCAAAGTGAGATTTATTTGAAGCCTTTTAACAACCTCTTTTTAATTTTGCCAGTCGCTGGCCCTTTACAGTTGTGTATTGTTCATTCTTGGCAGGATTTCATTTTAATATTACAGGGCACGGTGGTTTGCAGTACGGCCTTGTGGTTCCCGGGTTCTCCCCGTATCTGTGTGGCATTTCCTCCAGGGCCGCTGGTGTTCCTCCTACGTCTTAAACCCATGATGCTCGGGGTAATGGCTGACTTCTAATTGTCTCCATTATTAGATTAGATGAACTTTATTAATCCCATGGGGACATTTTGATGCATGCAGCTGCAGAAACATAAAACACAAGGATACAAATTCACAGGGCAAATGATACAATCAAGCAATAGTTAGATAAATAACTAAATAATCCAGCTTAATAAAAGGACAAGCGTCTGTTTGGTTGCTATGTCTCTGTCATTCCAACAGATGGCACATCACAAATATTTGTGGAAATGCATTTTATTACTAGGAATGTTTGTGATGTGCCTTTTGTTGAAATTACAAATGCAATGCATTTTATTAATACATGCATTACGTAACACATTCCAAAATATGATGCAGAGGTCTTTCTCAATTATTTAGATTTCAACCCATCTTAGACAGGTAGCACAGCTAGTAAATAATAAATGTATATTTGTGCAGAAATCGATAGTTAAAGAGTATAAGTACTTGGTCTAGTATGTCAGGACGAAGCATTGATTTGCTTGATGGCAGTGGGCAGAAAAGACCCCAGAGGCACTCCTTAGCACACATTTGAGAAGTAAGCCTGTGGCTTAAAGTGCTTCAAGAGAACACCACATGGAGCGGATTTTCTCATGATGGCATTGAGTTTTGCCACCATCCTCATTTCCAACACAGCTTCCGGTGTTTCCAGGTTTTCTTGATATGTTTGTTCAGGCCTTGTGCTTCTTTAGAGCTCAAGTTGCTACCCCAGCAGACAGCAGTGCAGAACGTCACTCTCGCCTCACTACTATGGACTGGCAGAACATTTCCAGCAGCTTGCTGCACACATCATAAGATCCAAGACTCCTACGGAATTACAGTCTGCTCTGGATCTTCTTGTACAGCACCACTAAGTTCTCAGAGCAGTCCAGTCCTCCCCCTGGATGGTGATTGGACTCAGAGGCTCCTTGGCACACCAGAAGTCCACTATTTGCTCTCTTGTATTGCTGAGGTTGAGTTGCAGGTGGTTCTCCCTGCACCACCAGACAAAGTCTTCTACAAGCCTCCTGTACTCCAACTTGTCTCCATCATTAATGAAGCCAATGGTGGAGGAGTCATCTGAAAATTTCTGTAGGTGTCAATCACCAGGATTGTATTTCAAGTATGTTGTTTAGAGGGTGAACAGGAAGGGGGAGATGACAGTTCCCTGTGATGCTCCACTGTTACATGCCACCATTTCTGACTCATAGTCCCTGAGCCTCAGAAACTGCTGTCTGTCATTCTGGTAAGTTCATGATCCTGAAGGTTGTGGGGCCATCAAGATGCATAGATTTGAACTTGTTCTACAATCAATGAGGCAGAATGCTGTAAAGGCACTAGAAAAGTCAAAGACCGTTATCCTGACTGTGGTGCTGGCTTTGTCCAAGTGGGAGTAGGCTCTGTGGAGCTTGTAGATCAGAGCATCCTCCACATTCAGGCAAACTGCAGATGTTCTGAATCCTGGGGTCGGAGCTGTTTCAGGACCAGCTTCTCAAAAGTTTTCATGATGTCTGAAATCCTTGATATCACTGGAATGCCCTTTCTTTGGCACTGGGACTACACCTGATGGTTTTCCACAGCAAGGGAACCTGCTGTAAACTCAGGAAAACTGAGGACAGGTGCTGACTGACCCAAGTTTGCATCACCCTTGGCTAATTTCATCCATCCCTGCAGCCTTGTTTGTGTAGAGTGTCCCCAGCTCCTTCCTCACTTTATCAGTAGAGACACACAGTCCAGGAAGTGGAGGGGGGCAGGAGGCCACATGTATGGCATCATTGCTGGATAAGATCTTACAGGGTGCAGATGGCACCTGGGGTTCTGGAACCTTCACAGCTTGCACACAGAGGTTAGCAGTGTTGAGGGAAGGCTGGGCTGACAAGAATGAGTCCAACCTGTTGAGGAACTGGTTCAGTTTGTTAGCTCTGCTCTTGTTCCCTTCTTCTTCAGGTTTCACAGTCTGCTTGTAGCCAGTGACAGTCCTTCATCCCGTTCCACATTTTTTTCAGACTACAAGTGTACACCACTGGAGTCAGTCCTGCCGAGATGGGCTCAGAAAATGTATATATTAATGTGCATTTTAATTCCAGGTATGCAGCGCAATTTTATATTTTGAGAGCAATGAAGGAAATCTTAAAACAGCCTACAGCAGACACGTCAAGGGTGTCAGCCTAATTAAATCTACGTCAGCACTTCTTTCTTTGAGGTTACCAATTGATTAAAAATGGATAGTATTTGAGCTGGCCACTCCATCCTGCCTCATTTCACTTTTGGGTTTGTTGCTTCATGCTGTCTGCCTTCTCAACATTAAAACAAGGCATCGAAGTGGCTGCTGTTAAACGCTCTTGGCTTGCTTTTATGGCCGGCAAGTACAAATTATTGACTCTGACCATAAACCTTTGCAAATCCAATATCTGTACAGTTCTCTCGACCTGCTCTGTGCCACTTGTCAAATTAACGCTGGCGGCTGAATCAGCATCTTCCTCGAAAAGAAAGATTGAATACAGATGAGTAAACTGCATGAGATAAAATGTATTTAGAAATGACGTACGTCTTCATTAGCACACCACATCTGATAAGCAGCGTCAGTCACATTAAGAAGTCGTAAAGCCTGAAAATGTTTTCATGAAGGCCGCTTTTGCTCACTGTTCTCAAGTCCCCGGCTGCACCTGAATGATCAGCTCGACTGTTTTGAGAGATTCATGGGGAGCACTAGGGTGGCGCAGTGATTCACGTTCCTGTCCCGCTGCTCCAGTTTGCAGGGTTTCCCTAATCTCATTTCAGGTACACAGATTTCATCCCACATCAAGATTAGCCTAAGTGACATCTGTAAGTTGTCCCAGTGTTCCCATCAACAGGGTCAGTTCCTTCCTTGCACCCGGTGCTGCCAGAATAAGTTCTGGCTCCGGGTGATCTGAATAGGATTAAGGAGTTTTGAAAATGGGTGCTGTTTGTTTTTGATAAATGGCCACACTCACTAAACAAGCACATTAGGCAGGTGCATTGGACTGGCCTATAAAGCCCTATTTAGACTTACCACTGAAGGCCACCAGGGGGCGCTTCAGCTCCCCAAACCCAACACTGACAGACACAGGCACAAGTCTCTGCTTTATTTCTAAGGGGGAAACGCTTTTTCCACCATCACCAAGCACAGTGCAATAAACAGCACACAGCAGTTTACCTCTCTCTCTCTCTGTCTTTCTTGTCTTTCCACCTCCACTCCTTCTCCGGCAAACTTCATCCCTCTTCCTCCCGACTCTGGCTCCTCCAGTGAAATGGTGGCCCCTTTAATGTTGCACCTGGGACTTCATGTAGCCCCTTAGCGTTATCTGGGAGTACACCGAGGTGTAGTGGAAGCCCAAAGTAGCGCTCTGCAGCTCCCCCTGACGGCCCCCAGGGAACCCAACAGGGCTGTGCCAAACTCTGACTCCCATGGAGCCCTGTGGGAATGTGAGGCATTGCTGCAAGCCAGGCAGGCTGCCATCTAGCACTCCAGGGAGGCAGTGCTCTGTGCACATCTGCTCCCCTGGGGCCTCATGTATAACGCCGTGCGTAGAACTTGCACTATAACATGATGTAAGCACAAAAGCCGAAATGTGCTTACGCACAGAAAAATCCAGATGCAGGAATCTGTGCGTACTCCAACGTTCACGTTCTTCTGCTACATAAATCCCGATCAGCGTGAAAAGTAACGCTCGTGCACGCGCTTTATGTAACGCCCCGTCTCCTCCCAGAATTACACCTCTTTGAATATGCAAATCAATATAAATTGCCCTTAAGCTCAGCCTTCTGTGAAAAGACAATGGGAAAAGCACAGGGGAAAATATAAGAATTTCAGCGAATACCAAGTGGAGGCAAAGGAAAAACATACTACCGTAGATCCCGGAATGCAAGCCGACCCGGTATATTAGCCGATCCCCTTCTCTACCGACTAAATTACATGTATTTGCCGATGACCGGTATTTAAGCCGACCCCCTTCTCCAAGCAAAATTTTCTAAATTTCCTTAAAAGTGTCTCTTCGGGTATATTTATAATGTTTATCGGCGAGAATTTGAGACTGCCGGCATTTTTGATGGAAACTAGGAAGTGATTGCGGAGAAGTTTGGTAAATTGGAACCTTTGTGTTGAAACTATATACACATATACGGTACATCGGCGGGTGGATTTCCGGAGACTTGTTATAAATTTGATTAACTTAAATACGCAATACAGTGGACCCTTGACTTACGAACTTAATTCGTTCGCAAAGGCTAACCCATAATGCGTTCCGAACCTCCCACTACAACACTTACTTAACCTTTTCATAATAAAAAACACCAATATTTTTTCTAATGTACTAACCAAAAAGTTATAAAAAGTGCCTAGCCTACTTCGATTAGGCTAGGAGCATGGCGGCGCGCAGCAGCTTAGGGCTCTCCTTTTCAGTGCACTTTTTTGTTGTTTTTGTACTTTTTTTTTTTTTCCTTGTTTATGCACGATCGGTTCGGCGAACATCCGCTACACCATTCAGAACCTTATAGACATCGGTGTCCAGAGCCAGACATCTGTTTTGAGTGTTTTTCATCACAAGCACAACATCCCAGACAACATAGCGAGACCAGCGGGCTCTCCGTGGTTTGTTGTCGGGTCTAGGAGACGACACAGACAGAGGAGGGAAAGAAAGCAGAAGCGGGGCCGCAGATACGGCATTATGCTAAGGCTAAAAAACAACCATACAAGCCCTATACATAACTTTTTTCTGCACTGAAGGAGCTGCTTTTAATCTCATTGTAGATGCGTATAGTGACAGTAAAAGGAATTCTATTCTAGAAACAATTTCATACTGTACTCACCATTTAATTTGACATCTTTGGGCTGCAGGAAGGAAGGAGGAGGAGGAGATATTTACACACAATGTCCATCTTCGTTTCGAAATTACATCCACAAACACATGTATCTGGGCTCCGACTGACGCTACTAATGCTCTCGGTTGTTTGTTTACAATCGCGCAAGCGGATACACGTGACCGCATCCGTTTCGTAACGCAAGATGTGGATCGTGAATCAAAATAAATTTTATTTTAAACTTCCCAATAATTTATTATAAATTTTATTAATAAAATCAACAACTAAAACACTTTTTTGAATAAATTCTTTATTTAATTTAAAGTACCGGCATGCAAAGTTACTTCTTCATCTGAAAGATGGCTCTGTGGTTTCGTCATTATTTACTTCCGTATTCATCGGCAAAACCGGCATTGCGCTGGAAATCTGGAATCTGAAATGATACTCGTTGTATAAACTGAACCCCAAACTCCAAGCCAAAAATCTAGGATGAAATTCTCGGCTTGTATTCCGGGATCTACGGTATTTGTTCAAATAAACCGTGGTATAATCAACAAAAGGAAGTTGATCGAGTGGCATAGCGTGTTGGAGAAACTTGAAAGCTCACGTTCACAAAATCGCACAGTGCCGGAAATAAAAAAGAAGTTACATATCAAAGTCGCTGCGAAAAGGCGAGTTGTAGCCCACTGTCTGAGTGTCATATGAAAGCTTATTAGGGTACAGAGAAAAAAAGGCACACAGTGGGGAAAAAGCACGAAATGTCAACTTCAATCTCGACATTTCCACTTTAATCACGTAGTTTATTTTGTCATTAAAGTAGAACATCATAAACTTCATCTTAAAATCGTTTAATTAACTAGTTTCTCAAATCACATCGTAATTAAAGCAGCATGTTAAATGCTTTGTTTTGTATTTGATCTTCTATGTGCTCTATGTGTGTGAATCACTACTTGCTTCTTAAACTGGCTCTCTTCCTCCGACTGGACACAGAATCCATTACATTTGTGATATTACAGCTCTGAATAACTAAAATACTGAGATGTATACGTGATATCATTTTTATGATGATAGGAGTTAAAGCACGTTATTAAACATGAGTTTCACGGCGCAGTGATTGTGTGCGACCTTTGATGAAATAATTTATTGCAGCAGTACTCATGGGCGGCTCTACGCTCGTGGTGGCCCTGGGCAGAGAAAGAATCGGAGGCTTCTTCGCCCACCAATGTCAGTATGGTATCTTATGCATGGCAGATGACCACGTCCGTTGCAGACACTGCATAGCCGCCTCGTGCTCATGACACAAGTGTTTAACTTTTGCTGAAATTTGTCGCTGCATTTTTAGCTGTGTTGTTATTTTCTCTTTCTGTTTTATATTCAATATATATTGGCGTAGCCGCCACTGCAGTCCTTGCTTTTCTTTCCCCAAATACTCAATCACCACACAATCAGCTCTGTAATAGAAGTTAAGCCATCTGTAAGCTTAGAGCGCCGATTCTTCAAAACGTTTAAGGAACATTGAAATATCTTCGTAGTACATGTTTAATTATTCTATCCTTCACGCCAGTCCCAGTGAAGAATATAGCTTATTTAAATGAAGTTAAAGTTTTATCTGTATAATATAATAAACATATTTTGCTGCATTTCACCTTAAAAATGATATCGTCATCATATGTAAATACGCGCTTTATAAAGTGGCTCAGGTTGTTCGATATTACAACTGTAGTGCAAGTTTACAGTGGGGTAATTGTACTTATAAGTACAAAAAGTTCTACAAGGAGCACCTGATTGAGTGCATTTAAAGTTCTTGGGATGAAACTGTTTCTGAACCGCGAGGTCCATACAGGAAAGGCTTTGAAACGTTTGCCGTGGCTGAGACAGCGTGTGCTTGATACTGTATACTGATAATTCTCTTTCCGATCAGCTGCTGCTGTGATTCACACTCAGATACAGTGGTATAAATACTCCGAGTGGTGCAGTGAGAGTAATATGGAAAAAGATGATCCGCTGTGGCAACCCTAACGGGAGCAGCTGAAAGAAGAAGAAGAAGAAGGTGCAGTGAGAGTAACAACGCTAAAGCAGTTATGGTATTTGAAATACTATGGCTATTCCCTCGACCATTATATTGTTACAAGTTAATTACAATCAGATGCATTACACTAATAAACAATATGTGGTTAGTTTCAGTGTATTTATAAAGCCGCGTCAGGAAAATAAGGAGTAACCACACAGGAACAGTAGCACTGCTTTGACGCTGGGTGCCGCCAGTCTGCAAAACCGAGGGGAGAACTTGCGTACGACAAGGTTTGAGGTACTGTGGAAAAGTGCGTGGCTTTACGCCAAGTGTAGGTTTTATACATCGCGATTTGAACGTGGAAAAGTTCTTATGCAACATTTCTGTGCGTACGCACCGTTTATGCATGAGGCCCCTGGTCCTTCCTCCTGGTTGTCCATCACACCACATTAAGCTTGTGCACAAAAGTGCAGTGCTCTCAGCTACCCAAAATGCAATTATAATTGTGACAGCCCATTCCATTCCCACATCGATAGCCTCCTAGTCAATAGGTGGCAGAGTTTGGTCAATCTATACTAATAAAAGGCAAAGCCCTCACTCACTGACTGACTGACTGACTGACTGACTCACTCATCACTAATTCTCCAACTTCCCGTGTAGGTAGAAGGCTGAAATTTGGCAGGCTTATTCCTTACAGCTTACTTACAAAAGTTAAGCAGGTTTCATTTCGAAATTCTACACGCAACGGTCATAACGGTCGACAAAGTCCGCCATGTTGAACTTTCTTATTTATGGCCCCATCTTCACGAAATTTGGTAGGCGGCTTCCCTGCGCTAACCGAAACCGATGTACTTACTTATTTCGATGGTATGACGCCACTGTCGGCCGCCATATTGAACTTTCCAACGTCACCAATTTTCCAACTTCCCGTGTACGTAGAAGAATGACCCCGTCTTCACGAAATTTGGTAGGTGGCTTCCCTGTGCTAACCAAAACCGATGTACGTACTTATTTCGGTGGTATGACGCCACTGTCGGCCGCCATATTGTATTTTCCAAACGTCACAAATTCTCCAACTTCCCGTGTAGGTAAAAGGCTGAAATTTGGCAGGCCCATTCCTTACAGCTTACTTACAAAAGTTAAGCAGGTTTCATTTCGAAATTCTACGTGTAATGGTCATAACGGTCAACGACGTCCGCCATATTGAACTTTCTTATTCATGGCCCCATCTTCACGAAATTTGGTAGGCGGCTTCCCTGCGCTAACCGAAACCAATGTACATACTTATTTCGGTGGTATGACGCCACTGTCAGCCGCCATATTGAACTTTTCAACGTCACTAATTCTCCAACTTCCCGTGTAGGTAGAAGGCTGAAATTTGGTACTTATTTCGGTGGTATGATGCCACTGTCGGCCGCCATATTAAACTTTTAATGGAAACCGATGTACGTACTTATTTTGTTGGTATGACACCACTGTTAGCCGCCATATTGAACTTTCCAACGTCACTAATTCTCAAACTTCCCGTGCAGGTAGAAGGCTGAAATTTGGCAGGCTCATTCCTTACAGCTTACTTACAAAAGTTAAGCAGGTTTCATTTCGAAATTCTACGCGTAATGGTTATAATGGTCAACAACGTCCGCCATGTTGAACTTTCTTATTTATGGCCTGATCTTCTCGAAATTTTATAGGCGGCTTCCCTGCACTAACCGAAACCAATGTACGTACTTATTTCGGTGGTATGATGCCACTGTCGGCCACCATATTGAACTTTTCAATAGTCTTTGTTACTTATGGGCCCATCTTCAAGAAATTTGGTACATGGGTTCCCAACGCTAACTGAATCCTACTTACGTACATATATACGTCCATAGCCTGCAGCTCAGTCACTGTGTGAGGTGGCGTTGGGTCCCCCATCCCAACGCCTCCCACGTTGTTGGCTGCCTGCCTATATAAGACCGTCTGTCGCTCCGGTCTCTACATTCCCTTCCTTGCTTCGCCACGGGATTCACGTCTCCCTACTGATAACTACAGCCTTTTTGTTTAATCCACGGCTTCTCCGCTGTTTTATTGTTTGTTTATTACAATTATAGTTATTGTGTAGGTATTTTAGACTTACTTTACATTGCTCAGGTACCCATTTCCTTTATCATTCCAACCCCCATTACCATGTCTATCGAGGTGATCACTATCGATCAAAGAACTTACTGAGTGGTTTCCATGCCCGGAGATGGCACCTACCTTTTCCATTCTCTTTGTTACATATTGCACGGCCATATCAGGCTCACTCTTGATATCCGGAGGAACATTGTGTCTTATGTATTGAATGACTGGGACAGGTTCAAGGTGTGGACTGATGACGGTACAGGAGATAATTATACTACACAGGAGCACTAGAAGAGTGAAATGCTTAAGCCCTTCACCTATGGTTCTGCATGTGAGTTGATGGCTACCGCTGAATTGTTCGATTGTTGCTTTCAAGTGTACCGAAATGGCCAAATATTTTACACCTTTCGACAACCGCCAATGCCTCTTAAACATCTTAGATTGACAGGTGACGATTTCAGTAGTGGACACTTTGATGTTTATGAGTGTTTAAACTCTCAAAAGCTGGATGTGATTTTATCGATGAAACCGGTTGTGTGCTTACAATGCTTGACAGATGCCGAATGTCTCTTCAACACAACAAATCCTGCAAATACTATCGTAATTGAAACAAACCATGAAACTCAAACCGATTATGACAGCAGCAATCCAAGCTGTGAGATTTGAAACAAGATTACTGTTCACATGGCCAACTGTAAGTTACATGCTCAAGAGTAAGCTCAGTGCACTGCTTGGTCATATTACAACCGGAGGGCCGAACTGACAACATGGTATACAAAGAGATCCTTAACAAATAATTATTGGCATATTTTCCCTCAGTTTAAAAAGGTTAAATTTTCTTCTTAATAAAAATTTTAAGGCAGTACTTCGCCGCTGCGAAGCGCGGGTATTTTGCTAGT
>JANRMT010062834.1:1346143-1365818 GCA_026402145.1 Polypterus bichir lapradei
AAAGATATAAGAACAACACTCATATCAATGACAAAACAATTACATTAACAATCATGTTACGTTATTTTTAAAATTTTTTCTTTTCTTTTTCATACCTTCTTTAACACACTACTTCTCTGCTGCGAAGCGCGGGTATTCTGCTAGTGTCATATACCTACCAATTTCACAGTAGAGGAAGTAGTTACTAGGGTATTGTACTGTGTTAGCCATTATGAATGTAGTGAGAAGTCAAGCAAAATGACACCTTTTATTGGCTAACTAAAAAGATAAGTGACTTTTCAATGAAAGATGGCTACACTCGATGACTCTGATGATGGAGAAAGAATTGTATCTATTATTACCAGCATTAAGAGAGGGAAAAAAAGGAAACCGTGGAGTGTCAGACCCTTAAGACATAAGCAGCAAAGTGAGGGCAAGTATAATATTCTCATTAAGCAGACGCACGAACTACATGATGAAGAGATGCACCTCAAGTGTTTTCCATGTTTTCTGACTTACTGCTTTGCTCTGTCCAGCGCTATCTGCAATTTCTTTCCACAAATTTCTTATTTTCTGAGCTTCTGTATGTGCCCATGTCACCTCACTTCCACCACCAGCCACTCCTTGAAATCCACCATTGTGGGTACGTGATGACGTGTTGGAATCATTGCTTAGTCAGGAAAAAATTCTACGAACAGCGTTGGCAAAACCCAGCATCTCTGTGTCTGATGTTAGGTTTGCTGTGTGGCCCTTGTGAAAAGTGTGGACGCACCGAGTATAAAACCAGGCTTAGCTTAAGAAGAAGCTTCAGTAGGCCCCGCTGTGCAGTGCGGCTAAACTACAAATCTCTATCTTGTGTTTCCTGAAAAAGTTTCACATTTCATTTGTTTAAATGCTTTACAATAAGTGCAGAACTAGACTGACTCACATTCCAGTACAGAAAGCATCTGTAACTTGAATTGATGGCCAAGGCAGATCGTAAGTTAGGGGTGTCGAACTCCAGGCCTGGAGGGCCGCAGTGGCTGCAGGTTTTCATTCTAACCCTTTTCCTAATCAGTGACCAGTTTTCACTGCTAATTCACTTCTTTTCCATTCATTTTAATAGCCTTGTTTTAAGGATTCAGTCCACTGAATTGATTCCTTTCTTCATTAAATGACAGCCAAACAGAAATGAGATGTGAAACGAGCTAACAGATGACCAGCTAAACTGGGATTTTAAACTCCAACCAATCTCTTAATGAGAAGCTGATCCTTGCTGTTAATTGGCTTGTTGCTGCTCTCATTCTGCCACAGCGGACATTTCTAAAACTGTTGATTTTTCTGTTTTTTCTAAGAATATCAAACGTCAAAATATTTTGGTGACCTGAGAGATCAACCTTACCAAGACCATCACCCTTCTTTATTTTCAGATATTGTGTGATGTGGTGGCTTGTTTTGTGTCTCATTATTGTTTGGCTGCTAATTAAGGAAAAAGAGACAATAAGGGGGCGGATTCAAGTTAATTAAAATTAATGCAAAAGAAGTTAATTAGCAGCAAAACCTGGTCACTAATGAAGAAGATTAGAATGAAAACCTGCAGCCACTGCGGCCCTCCAGGACTGGAGTTCGAGACCTGTGTTGCAAGTAGTGACAGATGAACAAATTGAAGACATCATCCTGTGTTTTTGTGTTTTTTGCTTTGCGCCAAAAATCTTTAGATTTGCCAAAAATTTCGATCTCCGGTTTTCTAGGGATCTTGACTTTTTAGGGTCCCCAGATACCGAAAACATCGATATCTCAATGATATGTGTCCGTGTGTCACAGTTTCTTGAGGACAGTCTAGAATTTAAATGGCTTGACGGAAAAATATCAGACTCGAAACATAAGCCTGTTATGAAATGACGTTGTGCAGATTAGTTTTTTAGCCAAATCGTGCAAGAGAAAGAGGCACTCTGGAGGAACCCTCAAATACTGTACTTCTGCAATTAATGAATTCTTCTCGTCAATTGTTATCGTAATGTCCTATTTCAGCGTTTCTCAACCTTTAAGTATTTGTGACCCGAGTTTTCATAACAGTTTTAATCGCACCCCCCTAATGTTTTTTGAAAGGAGCCCACTAATACCAATTTGTTCTTTTTAATTAATGATATATTATAGATGCATATTTTATTATACCTACTTAACTTTTATTGACATTTATCTATATTTATTTTTCTAGTATCAGAATGTAGTTTAAGTTAATTTGTTTTGGTTTCAATAGATTATTTTTATAGATTTTTTAGATATTTTTCATATTTTTGATTCTTGTTTTCTTTTTTTCACATCTTCGCGCTCCCCTAGAGGGGCCCACCCCACAGGTTGAGAACCACTGTCCTATTTTATGATCAGAAAGATCAGCATCAGAGCGGTAAATAATGACTGGAATGTCATAGAGTACTTCAGGTAACTTGGTTCCTAGGGCGCAAAGCTCACGTCTGATTTTTTTTTTTTGCAAGAAAATATGGTAAAAAATTAATTAAGACAAGAGCACCCCGCTCACTCCAGATTTCCTATTGGGGTTTTGTTCAAATAAGCAAAAATGTGTAATGTGGTAAAAATAAAAAGCTTCAGAGGATTGTTCTGCCTGCAGAATTGCTGTTTGTTACCACTTGTGAATAGTCATGTAAATAAATAGTTGTAAGCAAAAGGAATCAGAATGACAGGAAGTCAGTGGTTAGACGGTATGCTCCGCAAATAGCCTGTGTTTGTTAGTCCCATCAAAGAAAAGCATGCAAATATTATTTTAAATTAATTGGATAAATATATAGCAAAGTTATGTTGGTTATTGCAAATCAGTTATTATTGGTAATTAGCTTCTTTTCATTATCACTCAAACTTCATCAACTCGAAATAAAATTGGCACTATCTCCAGACTCTTTGAATATTCTGTGAAGTAGAGTTCAGCCGCCATTTAGCTTCTGGTTCAAAGACGACGACAACAACAATACAGGGACTAGCAGCCCCGATTCATATTGGACGCAAATCTCAAATTCTCATTAAATTTGGTCAACAAATTAAAAATCCTTTCTTGAAATATTTTTGTTATAGTGCAGTATCCCAGACATGGTGAAAAGGGTGTAAGGCTTTAAGCAAGACCCAAAAAAAAACTGTCTAGGCCTTCTGTGGCCTACCTAGAATAGATCTCACCCCAGGCAGCCTGCCCTCAAAATCTACTGCCTAGTTTCTGCCTACACAAACCTGAAATGATGGTGTTGGCTTCAGAAGTTCAAAACTGCCTTTAAAGTTATCCACTCAAGGAAGAGAAACCACTGTAAAACTCTGGTTTCAGGAGACATTTATCAAGAATCTGTATGAAGAATTTATAAAATGTATTTATAAAGATTTATACATTTGTAAGGATTTTAAAAATAATCTTTATTATATAATAAAACAGCTCAAAAAGAACAAAAAAGAGTTGCTTTAAATGCAATCCAAACAAACAGGTCCCAAAACGCTATCCAAAGCTGAAAACCAACACCCAGAGAAAAAGAAAATCAAAAAGTGATAATTCTAATTTAAAAAACAATACTAACAAAAGACTCCCGTCACCTTCAATGCACCACTCTTGACGTCCTTTTAAATATCAGAGGGAGATCTCAGGAGGGGAAATGTTACGGTGGTCCTGCCTCTTGGGGTACAACCCACAGAACACAAAGAACAAACTCACATGTAAAGATCAACAGAAACAACATGAAGACATGGAAAATAATCAATCCAATTGAACAAAAACCACAATGAATTTACAATATACAGCTGGCAAAAAACACACAAGGAAATGCTTGAGTGGATGGCATTAAAAAATGAAAATCATAATAATAAGAGTACTGTAAATAAAGTTTCACATTATTCCTACTGATTACTGTGACGGTGGGTCAGCCCCACACTACCGGGTCCTTTCTTCCTCCTCTCGCTCACTCGCTGGCCAGTCTATGGTCTTCCTTAATTCCTTTCTTCAGTCTTCCCGTGCCAGCCCTTCCTTATATACAGTGATCCCTCGCTATATCGCGCTTCGACTTCCGCGGTTTCACTCCATCGTGGATTTTAAATGTAAGCATATCTAAATATATACCTAGGATTTCTTCTTGGTTCGCGGATTTTTGCGGACAATGGGTCTTTTAATTTATGGTACAAGCTTCCTCAGTTGGTTTGCCCAGTTGATTTCATACAAGGGACGCTATTGGCGGATGGCTGAGAAGCTACCCAATCAGGGGACATATTATGTATTAAATAAAACTCCTCAATCATATATACGATATGCTTCCCGCGTGGTGCTTCGCATACTTAAAAGCCCGAACAGCACCTATTGATTTTTGATTGTTTGCTTTTCTCTCTCTGTCTCTCTGACATTCTCTGCTCCTGGCACGCACTCCTTTGAAGAGGAAAATATGTTTGCATTCTTTTAATTGTGAGATGGAACTTTCATCTCTGTCTTGTCATGGAGCACAGTTTAAACTTTTAAAAAAGAGACAAATGTTTGTTTGCAGTGTTTTAAAGTCCATGTCTCTACAACCTCCTGTGTTTCTGTGCAAATCTGTGACCCAAGCGTGACAATATAAAAATAACAATATAAACGTATGCGGATTTTCACCTTTCGCAGGGGGTTCTGGAATGTAACCCCCGCGATTGAGGAGGGATCACTGTACCTCCATGGGCACAAAGTCTAACTCGCACACCGCAGGAAGCCAATGAAGCAATTGAGAAAGACCACACCCTCACGTGCAGGTGCGTCTCACCCCAATTACTCCACCAACCCCCCGCAGCTGCATGAGCACACACACCCACAGAGAACGGGCTGCTAAATTAATTATTTATATTGTAAGGTTTGTAAATTCTTTTGGGACTCCCCCGACATGCCGAAGAACGTCCTGAAATGCGATCACCACGTCTGTAGACGACTGCTTCTCCGTTGCCAGGACAACCACAGGCTCGCCACTGAAGCAAATCCGATCAGATCACGCTCGAGCTATAAGCGCTGTCATCAATGGATGATGCAAGGAACATTATAAATGCAGGGAACAGTATTACCTGGCCACGACCCTACCGACTGCTGTGTCTGTGTATAGGAGAGCGGTAGATCCCGCTACAATAAATAACCGTGCTGTTCCTGTTTCAAGGTGAATAAAGCTGCTTTTTTCTAAATTACTGAGATTCAGCCTCGTCACAATTTATTTAAAAAATCAGCCACCTTTATCTGAGCTGCTGACCAGCTGTACCACATTTACCTATTTCGATTCAAAAGTATACAGCTTCCTGTAAAATTCCATTTTTTCCAATGACCTTTGAATATCACATGAGATGGGAGTTTAGTTTTTTCAACAATTCTCTAAAACTTTGTCATTTAAGTCATGTGGTGATTTTTACAAACCTTTGATAAGTGTCAGTGTTTAGTATATCTCTGTGGTGAACGGATCTGCACTTTGTACTTTTGAGTATTTTGAGAAACGTCTTGCCAGTCTCTGACCGTAATTGAATTCATATTCCACTATTCTTGAGAACTTCCAAGTGAAAGAAGCAAAAGATTTTTGAGTGAGCAGAAAATCATACATGTAGTCAAGTCATTGTCAAAGACATTCAGGCATAATGATACACACCCAATGGTTTTGAATAGTCAGTCAGCCAGTCATTCTCCAACCCGCTATATCCTAACACAGGGTCACGGGGGTCCACTGGAGTCAATCTCAGCCAGCACATGGTGCAAGGCAGGAACAAATCCCCGGGCAGGTGGATATGCATTTTAATTATATTATTTTAAAATAGCAAAAGCAGAGCAGATGAATCCTGTTTTTCTTTAGTGCGGATATTTCATAACAATTTCTTTTCAGGCTGTTCCTCACACACTCACTGACATTTTTGTACTGTCTGGAAGCTTATCCCAACACCTATGGAAATAAAAACTGCATTCAAATTGCATTTTTAGTAACAATGTTACCGAATTTTGCAATTTATTCTGATGTCACATGTGTACAACATAACTTATGTTCAAGCTGTAAAATGTCTGAAAGAAAAAAGGCTTTTCTTTTGAAGCATAGAACATGAATATTGAGTGAAGGATGATGATGTTATAGCCAGTTAAATCAAAGGAGCAGAAAATGGCCAAAAATGAGGCTGAGTTTAAAGGATTAAACTGGCCAAGGAAATCCACAGCACTTGTTTTAGCGGTAGAAGAGACTTGCTGATGTTACATTTGAATTTTTCCATTTATATTTAATAGTAATGACTGTGACACAAATGTAAAAGTGCAAAATTACATTTACGTACAAGAAAAAAGTGTCATTGCCAAAAACTTCTCTGAAAAGAAAGATTTTTTGAGGAATGTATGTAAGTACAAGTAGCCGAGTAAACAAACGTGTTACTACCAACCTCTGATGTTCACGTTCATTAAAATATATTTAGGAGTCTTAGCCAACAGACAGCAGTCTGTGAGGATCAGGGACTACATGTCAGAAATGGTGGCGTGTAACGCTGGAGCACCTCAGAGAACTGTCCTGTCTCCCTTCCTGTTCATCTTCTACAAAACAGATCTCCAGTACGATCCTAGCGCTTGATACTTACAGAAACTCTCAGATGACTCCTCCTTCACAGGCTGCATTAATAATGGAGACAAGTTAGAGTCCAGAAGGTTTGTGGTGGACTTCGTCTTGTGCAGGAAGAACCACCTGCAGCTCAACATCAGCAAGACAAAAGAGCTGATGGTAAAGTTCTAGTGAGCCAAAGAAACTCTGAGGCCAGTCACCATTCAGGGGGAGGATGTGGAAGTATCTGGAGGTTCACATAAACAGCAAACTGGACGGGTCTGACAACACAGTGGTGCTGTAAAAGAAGGGACAGAGCAGACTGCTGGTCTTTTAATGTATTCAGCAAGTTGCTGGAAATGTTCTACCAGTCCATAGTAGCCATTGTGGTGTTCTCCTCTGTGGTCCCCTGGGGAAGCAAAACACACAGTGCCTGAAAGAACTTATCAGGAAAGCATGTGCCATCAAAAAGGCTAACCCTGGACACACTGGAAACTGCTGTGTAAAAAACGACAGGTGGTAAAACTGGATGCCATCTTCAAAAATGCCCTTGATCCCCTCCAGGAGGCACTGTCTTGGAGCTCGTTCAGTCACAGGCTTATTTCCCCCTGTGTGCTAAGAAGCACCTCTGGGGGGTCTTTTCTGCCCACTGCTATCAGGGAATTCAATGGTTTCTCTAAACATCCCAAATTAAATGCTGATATTCTTCAAATTCATTTTGCAGTTTCTCCACAATATACATTTATTTATTGATTGATTGTATTATTTGTCTTGTGAGTCTTGTGTATTTTTATTTTTATGTGTTTCTGCTGTTGTATGCATCTACATTTCCCTTTTGGGATTAATAAAGTGTATCTAATCTAATCTAATTTTCAACACAACCCATCCTTCAACAGGGCAGGAGTCCAATACAAGGCACACTTACACCAGGCTAATGTGGGGTTCAGAAGGCAAAGCAGATCTTCTGGAAAGGAGAAAAGGGAGAACTGTGCAAACTCCACACAGACAAGTTCAATTCAAAGCCGGCGTGCTGGAGCTGTAAATTAGCGGCACTAACCATCATGTCACCGTGATCACTCTGTGTCTTTTTATGCTTTCATAGATTGAATTTTATTGTAGCTGCTGATATAAATGAGTGCAGTGCTCAGAGTCTGTCGATTAGAAGTGCAGTACAACATTGTGCCCAATCAATAAAGAGAATACCCGGCAAAGTGACCACGAATGCTTCTTTTTTGTTAAATAACTGTTTCAGCCAAGCCAAAGTAAAACCTTTGGCATCTAGCGTAAGCTGCTACATGCCTGCCCCCATCTTAACTTTTGAAGACAAGCTGTTTTCTTTCCTGCTGTGGATGTACTGGCAAGCAAAATCCTGTTGCAACCATTACAGTAGAAAATCCCAAATTAGCACAGCAAGTCTAGCTGTGAGGCCTGCCCTGCTGGTTCCTGGCCCTGCTCTTCAGCTGGATCTTGGCTGCGAGGGCCCAGCACGGCTGTACATTTTTCTCTTTTATCAGACTAAGTGAGGTGAAATCTGAAGCAGTGCCATTATAATTGAATCCACTGAGTGTCTGTCCTGAGCAGACTTTTAAAGACATTTGATATGGAAGACTGAGGTCCTTGTTCATTCTGAGCACCTTTTTGTAGCTTTGGCACAGTGGCCTTTTGGATGCCCTGATGTTTGGTCTTTGGCTTTGTTAACAGCCAAGACTCGTGAGATGTAAGCATTTAAAAAGTAACATTCAACTTGAGCCTAAATTAATTAATTTGTTAACGTTTTGGCTAAATACTTCACCTTTGACAATGAGTGAGAGAGTTGCACTGTTTTACTCGTATTTCACCTGTCAGTCTCCCAGTGGCATCATAATGTCATGTAGTGGATGTAGGCACATTGGCATGTCGCAACATAATGGCCATAATGACGACAAAGGGAAGATAATCAGCTTGTAATGATCTCATGGAGAGGACGAGAGAGACAAAAGTCAAAATTTATGACCAGGAGATGAAAATTTTAAAAGGAACAAGCAAGAATCATAATATGGGAACAGGCTTGGGTCAAAATAACAGGAGCGCAGAAGAAAAAGCAATCATGGAACCCCAAGAAGTTACGCAAAAGTCAAAAAGAGCAAATCCATCTTAGAGGCATGCCCTAAATAATAACACACTAAAGGTGCTGGTTTTTAATGCAAAATCTGGACACCAACCTCACCAGTATCTTAAATACTGACAACATAAACATAAACAATAGAGTCACGGCCATTTAATAAAAATGTTGTCATGATGATGTAACCTGTAGTCTGATAAAGGAGAAGAAATTCCAAATGTGTTGGATCCTCGCAGCCAAGATTCAGCTGAAGATCATGACCACAAACCAGCAGGGCAGGCCTCACGGCTAGATTTGCTGTGCTAATTTGGGATTCTCCTACTGCAAAGGTTGCAACAGCATAGCTTTTCAATGTGATGGTTTTATTCACTTTCCACTAGCTAGAAAAATATTTACATATTCTATTTTTGGTATCTTAATCATGTTCTCTTTATGCTAAATAGCCCTTTGTAGTAACCGTGCTGATAGCAGCTAGCTTACGCAGACAGGCGCTCACAGAGATCATTTAGGATTTATTAAGAATCTTTTTGACAAAACGGGTCCCAAGAAACTTTTAAAGAGATTTCAGTGGCAGAGAGAGAGAGAGAGAGAGAGAGAGAAAGAAAGAGAAAACTTTGTATGTTTTAGGGACGTCCAAAAGACATCATCAAAGAATGAGCAGCGCTCTGATGCACGTAAGTCAACAAAGTCTTGTAATCCTACAAGTCAAAAACTAATACCGTAGATCCCGGAATATAAGCCGAGAATTTCGGCCTAGATTTTTGGAGTTTGGGGGTCGGCTTATACAACGAGTATCGTTTCAGATTCAAGATTTCCAGCGAAATGCTGGTTTTGCCGATGAATACGGAAGTAAATAATGACGCAACCACAGAGCCATCTTTCAGATGAAGAAGTAACTTTGCATGCTGGTACTTTAAATTAAATAAAGAATTTATTCAAAAAAGTGTTTTAGTTGTTGATTTTATTAATAAAATAGCAAAATACCCGCGCTTCGCAGCGGAGAAGTAGTGTGTTAAAGAAGTAATGAAAAAGAAGAGGAAACATTTTGAAAATAACGTAAGATGATTGTCAATGTAATTGTTTTGTCACTGTTGTGAGTGATGAGTGTTGCTGTATATATATATATTATATATATATATATATATATATATACATATATACATATATACATACATATATACACATACATCCACATATACACATATATATATACATATCTACATATACACACTGTAAAGGGCGCTATATAGCGCCCGACCCGGCACAGACCACGCAGAGGCACGTGTACAAAACACACAGGCTTTATTCTTTTTCTTCACACGTGGGCGCACGTCTTCCCCGTGACCCACAGGCAATACACAGTCCCAAAGCACAAAACACAAACAATACTCTTCACTCTCTGGCACCACCACTCCTCCCAGGCAACCTCGTCCTCTTCCTCCCGATTCTGGGCAAAAATTAAGGGAGGTTGGCCCGCTTTATAGCCCACCCAGAAGTGCTCCAGGTGCCTGACCACCTGGTCTTAATTGCACCTCCGGGTGGGGCTGGTAAGTCGTCCAATGTGGCGGCTGGCTCTCCACAGCACCCCCTAGCGGCCACCCCATCTCCCAACCGGGCTGTGGTGGACTCCATGTCCCATGGAGCCACGGGGAAAACTGAAGAAGAACCCACGGCCAGGGAGGTTGCCCCCAGGCGCCCCGGGGGAGGCATTGCACTGTCCTTGGTGGCTCCCCTGGGACGTATGCAGCAGAGGCGTCCCGGCTGGGCATGGGACCCGGCTGTTCGTCACAACACATACATATACATACACACACATATATACACACAAATACATATATATATATACACATACAGACACATATATAAACATATACTGTATATACATATACATACATATCTACACAGATACATATATACACACACATATATATATATATATATATATATATATATATATATATACACTCTTTGGGGTGCGAGGAGCTGTTGCTAGGGGTGCCAGAATCCATCAAGGAAGAAAAATGAAAAACATTATTTGTACAAAATCTTAATTTATTTATCCATTCCTAAATAAATAAATGGGCAGGCTATTTCGTATCAGTGCAATACGCTGCTTGTTAAAACGGATGACTTCTGCTCTTACGTGCAAATCTGCGTGGATATTATGAACTATTATCATATCTGTTCAAGTTCTACTTAAATTTTAAATAGAAGGAATTTTTATTTAGTCGACAGAAATTTCTTTGGTAGGAATGTAAGTTAAATGTAGGCATCATTGCGTAAATTTTTCTTCACCATAGAAATGTAAAGAGTAAATTCGCCTTACATTCCAACCAAAGATATTTGTGTCGACTAAATAGAACTTGAAAAGATATATTTTTTCGAATGTGATCGCGCAATTCAGATCGAGTTGACGCACACTACGTCAAGCTTGCGTGCTATTGTGGTTTTGCCTGCATGCCTCAATAAGTCACCCTCCCCTCGCTCTTACTTTTTTACCGTTCATCTAATGATTACACTGAGTATGGCTTTACCAAAACAATCATTGATGGCGAATAAAGTATCCATTATTCATAAAGCTTCAATTGGTGATCTGTCTTTCTGCGTTAACCGCATATTTTTTCATACGTCTCAAACCAAGGGGATGCGAGGGTAAAATGAATCGGGAAGCGCGCGTACATACTCAGTGCACCCCCTCTCGGGAATTGAACCTCGGCGCTAGAGGCGAAGCCTCTACCATTGCGCCACGGCGTGTGGTTTGTCTATTTGAGAGTATGTAGATCGGGGTATATATATACATACATATATATATATACTCGCGCTTCACAGCGGAGAAGTAGTGTGTTAAAGAAGTTATGAAAAAGAAAAGGGAACATTTTAAAAATAATGTAACATGATTGTCAATATACAGTAATTGTTTTGTGACTGTTATGAGTGTTGCTGTCATCAAGGATTTGATTATCATTATTTCTTTCAATCAGGTTCGTATTTGTAGGATGTGTTGTGTTCAAGTTACATTCCGTGTTTGTCAATCGTTGTAAAGATAACAGGTTTCATTCATCGATTCGTTTCTTACTGCATCAATAAACAGCTCGTCTTCCTCTTTATCTGAGACGTGACACACTGCATGCACGGGTTTTTTTTTACGCTGTCTTCCTTTAGAGGGACATTGACTTTTTCCACCATGTGCTTTGTTTCCGCAGTAGTTGCACTCATGAATATGCTTGTATGTGTCAGACGCTTCATATTTTTTTGCTGCCTTCTCAATTGTGTAATTCGGTTTTTGTTCAGCACTCTTTGGAACTGTTGCTTTTTGTCTGTGCACTGCGTCAGTTCACATGAGCCGCTCGGTGTACATGCATCGAAGGTTCCCAGCTGTGCTGGTGCCATCTCGTGCTATGTCCACGGCTGTATTATGTTAGCTAAGACTCGGCACTTAAAAGTTTCTCTCGCAGTTTCGCTGAGTTTGTGCCAAACACCACCCTGACCATCTCATCTTCGTCTGCCTAAGAACAGTCCTTCACCCGTGAATATTTAGCGGCAGTGTTTCTATTGGATTGTCGCTGATGGATGGCCTTATATGGGCAGGCACTAAATTACTAACTTTTACGTAACTCCGCCTCCCACGGCCATCGAGCAGAAGTCTATTATAGTATATGGACGAAAAAATAGGTTCCAGTTATGACCATTACGCGTAGAATTTCGAAATGAAACCTGCCCAACTTTTGTAAGTAAGCTGTAAGGAATGAGCCTGCCAAATTTCAGCCTTCTACCTACACGGGAAGTTGGAGAATTAGTGATGAGTGAGTGAGTGAGTGAGTGAGTGAGTGAGTGAGTGAGTCAGTGAGGGCTTTGCCTTTTATTAGTATAGATTTATAATAAATTATCGGGAAGTTTAAAATAAAAATTTTATTTTTGATTTACGACCAACATCTTGCGTTACGACCCGAATGCGGTCACGTGTATCCGCTTGCGCGATTGTAAACAAACAACCGAGAGCGTTAGTAGCGTCAGTCGGAGCCCTGATACATGTGTTTGTGGATGTAATTTCGGTCATTGCAGTGATTTACCTATATATATAATTCACTAAGACCATGCAAGCAAGACACATAATTGCTAAGGAAGGAAGAGAAGGTAAAGAAAGCGATCACAATCGAAACGAAGATGGAAATTATGTGAAAATATGAGAGTGCTGTTCATGTGACCGATCTCGCTAATATGTACAGCATGTCGAAATCCACTATCTCGACAATTTTACAAAGAAAAGATTTGCATAAGGAGGCTCCTTCTAAACAATAACCACCTGCCATTTCATTCTCCTCCTCTTCCCCTCCTGCAGCCCAAAGATGTCAAATTAAATGGTGAGTACAGTATGAAATTGTTGTTTCTAGAAAAGAATAGAATGCCTTTTATTGTCACTTTACACATCTACAATGAGATTAAAAGCAGCTCCTTCAGTGCAGAAAAAAAGTTCTGTATAGGGCTTGTATGGTTGTTTTTTTAGCCTTAGCATAACGCCAGATCTGCGGCCCCGCTTCTGCTTTCTTTCCCTCCTCCGTCTGCGTCGTCTCCTAGACCCGACAACAATCCACAGAGATCCCGCTGGTCTCACTATGTTGTCTGGGATGTTGTGCGTGTGATGAAAAACACTCGAAAACAGATGTCTGGCTCTGGACACCGATGTCTATAAGGTTCTGACGGGTGTAGCGGATGTTCGCCAAACCGATCGTGCACAAACAAGGAAAAAAAAAAAAAGTACAAAAACAACAAAAAAGTGCACTGAAAAGGAGAGCCCTGAGCCGCTGCGACCATGCGCGCCGCCATGCTCCTAGCTTAATCAAGCCTACTTCTGGTAGGCTAGGCACTTTTTATAACTTTTTGGTTAATGCATTAGAAAAATTATTGGTGTTTTGGTAAATTATGCACATTATACAACCCTTTTTTATTATGAAAAGGTTAAGTAAGTGTTGCAGTGGGAGGTTCGGAACGCATTATGGGTTAGCCTTCGTGAACGAATTAAGTTCGTAAGTCAAGGGTCCACTGTATTGCGTATTTAAGTTAATCAAATTTATAACGAGTCTCCGGAAATCCACCCGCCGATGTACTGTATTTGCGTATATAGTTTCAACACAAAGGTTTCATTTTACCAAACTTCTCCGCAATCACTTTCTGGTTTCCATCAAAAATGCCGGCAGTCTCAAATTCTCGCAGATAAACATGATAAATATACCTGAAGAGACACTTTTAAGGAAATTTAGAAAATTCTGCTTGGAGAAGGGGGTCGGCTTAAATACCGGTCATCAGCAAATACATGTAATTTAGTAGGTAGAGAAGGGGGTCGGCTAATATACCGAGTCGCCTTATATTCCGGGATCTACGGTAATTATCATCACCAAACTACACCTAATATTTCTTAGTTCGTCAAGCTGCTTTAGCACTTGCAGTCAAATGGATCTTCCTGCGTTAACCAAAGTTATGATTCAAGTTTAAGAACACTGACATCGTTTTTTAATGGCACTGTGTTGAAGTTATGCATCTCTACTGTCAACAACATGGAAGCACCTATGAGAACAATACATGAAAGGGAGATTCCATTTGGAAAAATATAAAATGGTGGAGTGATGTGACAAAAACAATGACAAAAATGAGTTCTAATAAAAACAACACTAATGATTCCAAAAACTAAATAATTGAATCAGGGTAATCACTTAATAGTTTTATGAACAATTCTGGCCATAGGGAAGGAAAAAGAGGATGAAAAGAGACAAGGATATGGAATAAGCAACTGGAGCAGGTGGAATCTTGGTCTTAAAGCAGGCAGGCATGGGTCAGAATATTGAAGGTGACGGACAGAGCAGGTTATCAGAGCCAGAAACAAACGTCCAAAACCATAGTTAGAAAAATGTTGCAGAAGGTTCTAACTACACTAATTGTTGTTATTTGTTTAAGTAGGTGGGACTTGATGACATAACAACAATTATTGTAGTCCACACGTAGATTATTCCAAAATAATGGCAAACATACCAAGAAAAGTAGCAATAAGAATAATTATAAACTTGAAAAATAAGCCTAAGAAACCCCCAAATTAATTGAACAGAAGTAAGAAAAGAGAAAAGCCTGATTCATCACGACAAGTTCATGACAGGATTGGGCGCGCAAAGCAAGTTTTTGTGGGCTTGTCTATAAGGCCACCTCCATTTTTAGGCAAAACGTTAGGCCTATCGGAGAATTTATGCACTGTATTCTCATTTTGAGTTTACGTATTTTAAGAAGAGGGAGCAACATAGGGTGACGTACAAGAGTGGAGGAAGATGCACACAGGTAGATTACATCCTATGCAGAAGAGTCAATCTGAAGGAGATTGAAGACTGCAAAATGGTGGCAGGGGAAATTGTAGTTAAGAAGCATAGGATGGTGGTCTGTAGGATGACGTTGGAGATCAAGAAGAGGAAGAGAGTGAGGGCAGAGCCAAGGATCAAATGGTGGAATTTGAAAAAGCAAGACTGCAAGGTTGAGTTTAGGGAGGAGGTGAGACAGGCACTGGGTGGTAGTGAAGAGTTACCAGACAGCCGGGAAACTACAGCAGATGTAGTAAGGGTGACAGCAAGAAGCATGCTTGGTGTGACATCTGGAAAGAGGAAGGAGGAAAAGGAAACCTAGTGGTGGAATGAGGAAATACAGGGAGTATACAGAGGAGGAGGATGGCAAAGAAGAAGTGGGATAGTCAGAGAGATGCAGAAAGTAGACAAGAATACGATAAGGTACAAGGTGAAAAGAGAGGTGGCAAAGGCTAAAGAAAACGCGTATGATGAGTTGTATGAGAGGTTGGACACTAAGGAGGGAGAAAAGGACCTGTACCGATTGGCTAGACAAAGGGACTGAGCTGGGAAAGATGTACAGCAGGTTAGGGTAATAAAGGATAAAGATGGAAACGTAGTCACAAACGAGGAGAGTGTGTTGAGCAGATGGAAAGAGATTGGATAATGTGGAGATATTGAATCAGGAAGTGCAACAGATTACAATACAATACAATACAATTTATTTTTGTATAGCCCAAAACCACACAGGAAGTGCCACAATGGGCTTTAACAGGCCCTGCCTCTTGACAGCCCCCCAGCCTTGATTCTCTGAGAAGACAAGGAAAAACTCCCAAAAAACCCTTGTAGGGAAAAATGGAAGAAACCTTGGGAAAGGCAGTTCAAAGAGAGACCCCTTTCCAGGTAGGTTGGGCGTGCAGTGGGTGTCAAAAGAAGGGGTTCAATACAATACAATACACAGAACAGAACAAATCCTTAATACAGCATAATAATACAAATTTTAGAAGTACGGAGCAGAATTTAACAGTAGATGATATCACATAATAAGATTTGGATATTTTTAGAGACCTCATCCATCAAGCTGCCTCCCCCATTTGGCCATTCCACGGCTGAAACAGTGCTGGGCCAGCCAATCCGATGAAAGGATCCCTCTTTCCCATGATTCCTGTGATCCTCCATCAGGGATGACTTTACCGTAGGCAGGCAAACAACTTAGCAGGTGGGTCGTGGCACCAAGTGCCACATTTGAGTACCGAGAACAGAAACAGAATAGGTGAGGGTTAGTATCAAATTATAACTATCATGTTACTTATGTTTTAGTGCTAATGACTAACAACAGAGATGCAGTCTGTACAGTTAATCAGCAGCTCTAGTCAGGATATGCTAAACTGAAGTAGTGAGTCTTCAGCCAGGATTTAAAAACTGAGACCGAAGGGGCATCTCTTATAGAAGCGGGAAGACCATTCCACAGTTTAGGGGCCCTGTAACTAAAAGCTCAACCTCCCACTGTTATTTTATTAATCCTTGGAATCATAAGCAGACCGGCATCTTGAGATCTTAATGTGCGCTCAGGTTTGTAACTCATGATAAGTTCAGACAAATATGCCAGAACTTGGCCATTTAATGCTTTATATGTTAAAAGGAGGATTTTGAAATCTGCCCTAAACTTAACCGGGAGCCAGTGTAAGGATTTAAGAACTGGAGTTATGTGTTCATATTTTCTTGTTCTTGTAATAATTCTTGCAGCAGCATTTTGGATTAACTGGAGGCTGTATAAAGAACAGTTTGAACAGCCAGTGAACACCGCATTGCAGTAGTCAATCCTACTAGAGATAAATGCATGAATTAATTTCTCAGAATCCTGTTTATTTAGAAAGCGCCTTAATCTCCTAACATTTTTAAGATGGAAGAAACATGTTTTGGACAACTTTGTAATATGTGCTTTAAATGACATGCTACCAAGGAGGAAGTAAGGACAGCTATGAAGAGGATGAAAAATGGAAAGGCCGTTGGTCCAGATGACATACCTGTGGAAGCATGGAGGTGTCTAGGAGAGATGGCAGTGGAGTTTTTAACCAGACTGTTTAATGGAATCTTGGAAAGTGAGAGGGTGCCTGAGGAGTGGAGAAGAAGTGTACTGGTGCCGATATTTAAGAATAAGGGGGATGTGCAGGACTGCAGTAACTACAGCGGAATAAAATTGAGGAGCCACAGCATGAAGTTATGGGAAAGAGTAGTGGAAGCTAGGTTAAGAAGTGAGGTAATGATTAGTGAGCAGCAGTATGGTTTCATGCTGGGGAAAAGAGCACCACAGATGCAGTGTTTGCTCTGAGGATGTTGATGGAGAAGTTTAGAGAAGGCCAGAAGGAGTTGCATTGCGTCTTTGTGGACCTGGAGATAGCATATGACAGGGTGCCTCGAGAGGAGCTGTGGTATTGTATGAGGAAGTTGGGAGTGGCAGAGAAGTACGTAAGAGTTGTCAAGGATATGTACGAGGGAGGTGTGACAGTGGTGAGATCTGCGGTAGGAGTGATGGATGCATTCAAGTTGGAGGTGGGATTGCATCAGGGATCGGCTCTGAGCCCTTTCTTATTTGCAATGGTGATGGACAGGTTGACAGACAAGATTAGACAGGAGTCCCCGTGGACTGATGTTTGCTGATGACATTGTGATCTGTAGCGATAGTAGGGAGCAGGTTGAGGAGACCCTGGAGAGGTGGAGATATACTCTAGAGAGGAGAGGAATGAAGGTCAGTAGGAACAAGAAAGAATACATGTGTGTAAATGAGAGGGAGGTCAGTGGAATGGTGAGGATACAAGGAGTAGAGTTGGCGAAGGTGGATGAGTTTAAATACTTGGGATCAACAGTACAGAGGAATGGGGATTATGGAAGAGAGGTGAAAAAGAGAGTGCAGGCAGGGTGGAATTGGTGGAGAAGAGTGTCAGGAGTGATTTGTGACAGACTGATATCAGCAAGAGTGAAAGGGAAGGTCTACAGGACGGTAGTGACAGCAGCTATGTTACATGGGTTGGAAATGGTGGCACTGACCAGAAAGCAGGAGACAGAGTTGGAGGTGGCAGAGTTAAAGATGTTAAAATTTGCATTGAGTGTGACGAGGACAGGATTAGAAATGAATACATTAGCGGGTTGGCTCAAGTTGGACGGTTGGGAGACAAAGTCAGAGAGGCGAGATTGTGTTGGTTTGGACATGTGCAGAGGAGAGATGCTGAGTATATTAGGAGAAGGATGCTAAGGATAGAGCTGCCAGGGAAGAGAAAAAGAGGAAGGCCTAAACGATGGTTTAAGGATGTGGTGAGAGAGGACATGCAGGTGATGGGTTTAATAGAACAAGATGCAGAGGACAGAAAGATATGGAAGAAGATGATCCGCTGTGGCAACCCCTAATTTGAGCAGCCAAAAGAAGAAGAAGATTCTCATTTTGAGTTTCCATTATGCTAAATAAACATAAAAAAAACTCAGCAGCATATCTGAGCTTTCTGAGAAAAAAAAGTGTGCTTTAGTTTGTGTCAACAGTCTTGACAGTAGCCAACATGACATGAAAGGAGTCAAATTTAAAATGATTTGTTCTTGCATGTATAGATCAAAGCACCGACGTAACAGTTCAGATCTGCAGCATTGCCACATTGCATTTTTCGTTACTTGTGTCAGAGAACTGCTGCCAGTGCTCTAGAAGTAAGCTCTCCTTCATAATGTAGTCGGCAGGATGCATCAGCCTGCAATTACAGCTTCTTTGGTGAACAAATGCAAGGTTTGTATAAATACCCTGATTTGTTGTGTTTTTTTTTTTCTTTTTTCTTTTTTTTTCTTGGCAGAAGCTACAGGCTTGTTATAAAACTCCTCTTTCTTCAGTAATGTCAACATTTCAGAGCCTGCAGTGACGCTAAGGCACTTAATTGTCTATTAATTATTTAAACCTCAGCTTTTCAAGGGGCTTAGGTCTGATTCTTCCCTGGAAAGGTCAGCAAGAGATTTTGCTCGGCTTGACAGGAATTACAGCACCTAAAAACAAAACATTTTCTTTTTCTAAGCTAATTATTCAGCCATGTTTTTTTTTTAAATTTTATTTTGCAGGTTACAGAAACTAATCCAGTATCACCGGCAGGGAAAAATCATTCGAGTGTAAAGCAAACCTTTTCTTAGAGTGCGAGTGTTAAGTGTAAAAAAACAATCAATGGCCTTGAGTAAAAAATGTTCTGTCTAAAGCCACAATAACAACTGTAGAAGGATTTATTGTATCCCCTGGCAGTTTTGCCAGTACAAGACATAAACTAATATTTGTAATGTTTCCAACTTTGTACTGTGGTGCTGAACTGTAACAGGGGGTGCTGAATACTTATTGGCAACTGCATTTGGTACATCTTTCTGAAGCCATGAAAAGTTAGCACAAGATCAATTTGTATTTTACATTTAAGTGTTCTCTATAAACCTTTTAATTTACAAGCGTTCTCTATAAACTTACATAGTAAAGAGAACTCAGCAGCATTTAAAACATGAGCATTATGGGTTTTTAGTGGGTTAGCCTGCTGTACTGCACTGGAGACATTTTTATGAGAGAAGCATTGGTGGGGCAAACTGTCAACCTCAATCTCAGTTATAGAATATACAGCGTGTGTGTGTGTGTGCGTGTTTGTGTGTGTGTGTGTGTGTGTTTGTGTGTGTGTGCATGGGTGTGTGTTTGTGTGTGTGTGTGTGCGTGTGTGTTTGTGTGTGTGTGCATGGGTGTGTGT
>JANRMT010062834.1:1365828-1397055 GCA_026402145.1 Polypterus bichir lapradei
TGTGTGTGTGTGCGTGTGTGTTTGTGTGTGTGTGCATGGGTGTGTGTTTGTGTGTGTGTGTGCGTGTGTGTTTGTGTGTGTTTGCGTGGGTGTGTGTTTGCGTGTGTGTGTGTGTGTGTGTGTGTGTGCGTGGGCGTGTGTTTGTGTGTGTGTGTGTGATCCAATTTGGCTTCATTGGCCTCAAAGTCAGTCCAAGCAACAAGATGATCAAAGACATGGACTGTGTTGTAAAGGATATTCAAATTGTAACAATTTAGAAATCCTATCAAGTGTTCCCATATTTTGAGAGAAACAATGTTGGGAAATTACAATATTCCTAAAAAATATCATGTAAAAGTCTCATGGAACAAGTAAAAAGATTACCAAAACAAGTTTCAGTTACATCCAGAAGACGATACTCAAAACAGCTCTTGACGTTGCTGATTTATGTGAAACGTGCCCTAACTGACAGATTGGACTGCAGAAACACTCCTACCTAATGGCGTCACCCTGTTTACTTTTTTACTTGTTGGGCATTTCAAAAGAGCTGGTTAAATAAAACAATGAACATGCTGTATGTAAGGGTGGCTTGGTGGAGCAGAGGCAGCAATGCCCCCATCTTAACTTTGGAAGACAAGCTGTTTTCTTCCCTGCTATGGATGTACTGGCAAGCTAAATCCTGCTGCAACCATTACAGTAGAAGAATCCCAAATTAGCACAGCAAGTCTAGCCATCTCGGCTAAATTGGCCCACGTGTGTGCGTTCTCCCTGTGATGGAGTGGCACCCTGTCCAGGGTGTGTTGCTACATTGCACCCTGTGCTAGCTGGCATGGGCTCCAGCCTCCCCACACTCCTGATCCGAATTAAGCAGGTTAGAAAATGACATGACATATGCTATGTAAATAAAAACAATTACTCCACGTGTTTTTGTAGTTAGCCATTGTTATTAGATCAAGAAAAACAAGATGAAGGGTTGGGATACCTCCACGGTAAACCCCATTTAATTTCTAAAGAAATGGCATAAAGAAACAAGAGTATTAGATACTGTCATGGTCCGTGCTCAACTTCTCATCATCAGAATTCTGTCTCCTTGAGACGCAGGTTCGTTACTGAATGGCAGTTTCTGGTCTTGCGTGTTCTTAAATACTGGAAGAAGCAGAGCGGTTTGACTTCAGAGCCTGAACAGAAAGAGATGTCAGAGGTCGTCTGGCTGGTCATCTTCTTATATATTAAGTGAGCAGAAGTTAACAACCGCGCCACCTCACACTCTGGAGTCCCCCTTTATAAAGCCTTGAAGATGCCCCGTAGCTGCGCGTGTCTAACACCATTTATACTTGTAGTCAGAAAATGTAGAGTTCTAATTCCTGCAGGAGTTTTCGCTGTATATAATTATGTTATATTTCCTTATATCTGTCACCAACTAGAAGATTTTGTTAAATAGTGTTGATTTTGAAAAGTGGGAGACCCCGTACATAGCGACGAATTTCTTCCATTTTTTTTTGTCCACTAGTTCATCAGCTATTGGTTTGCACACTAGAAGGTGATGTCCACAAAGAACGTTTCACATCAAGAGTTTACATTCATAATTCAGAGGCTCTCTGAGTCTGGAAACAAAATTGTGATTTCAAACTGACAGTTAGATTCAAGTTGCTGTCACAGTTCATGTGTTGTATTAAAAAATGAAAAACACATACGATAAAACCAAAGACACCTCATACATTAAGTTCTTCCAGTCATCTCTACAGTTATCGACCTTTAACACATGGCGTCAAGGCGCATTTCATATAATAATTTGGTCTTCCCTGCAACACTACAGTATTTGGACTCATATATGTTGAATATGATTTAAGTTTTTTTACTTGAAGTGAATGGTTAACATTAATCAACACATACATTAGAACATTCAAACAATCTAGATGAGAACAGGCCATTCAGCCCAACAAGTCGAGTTTTGAAAGTCCCTAACGTCTTACTGTCTACCACACTACTTGGTAGCTTATTCCAAGTGTCTATCGTTCTTTGTGTAAAGAAAAACTTCCTAATGTTTGTGCGAAATTTACCCTTAACAAGTTTCCAACTGTGTCCCCGTGTTCTTGATGAACTCATTTTGAAATAAGTCTCGATCCACTAGACTAATTCCCTTCATAATTTTAGACACTTCCACCTCTTAATCTTCTTTTGCTTAAACTGTAAAGGCTCAGCTCTTTTAATCTTTCCTCATAATTCAACCCCTGTGGCCCTGGAATCAGCCTACTCGCTCTTCTCTGGACCTTTTCTAGCACTGCTATGTCCTTTTAGTAGCATGGAGACCAAAACTGCACACAGTACTCAAGATGAGGCCTCACCAGTGCATTATAAAGGTTGAGCATAACCTCCTTGGACTTGCACTCCGCACATCAAGGCGCTATATAACCTGACATTCTGTTAGCCTTCTTAATGGCTTCTCAACACTGTCGGGAAGTCGATAGCTTAGAGTCCACTATGACTCCTAAATCCTTCTCATAAGGTGTACTCTTGATTTTCCGACCGCCCATTGTGTATTCAAACCTAACATTTTTACTTCCTATGTGTAATACTTTACATTTACTGACATTAAATTTCATCTGCCACAAATCTGCCTAAGCCTGTATGCCTATCTAAGTCATTTATATATATTAAAAATAGCAGCGGCCCTAGCACTGACCCCTGTGGAACACCACTCTTAACATCGGCCAGTTCTGATGAGGTTCCTCGCACCATCACCCTCTGCTTCCTGTGTCTGAGCCAATTCTGCACCCGTCTGAAAACATCACCCTGAACTCCCACTTCTTTTAATTTGATGCCCAACCTCTCATGTGGCACCTTATCAAATGCTTTCTGAAAGTCCAGATAAATAATATCATAAGCTCCACTTTGATATCTTTTTGTTGCTTTCTCATAGAATTCCAAAATTTTAATAAAACACGACTTCCCTCTTCTGAACCCATGCTGACTGTTCAGAATAACTCCTGTCCTTGCCATGTGCTGCTCAATCGTATCCTTTTAATTTTCCTGTGATGCATGTTAAGCTTGCTGGCCTATAGTTGCTTGGATCTGCCATTTCTACCTTTATATAATGGGATGATATTTGCCATTTTCCAGTCCTTCAAAATTTCCCCAGTGTGCAGTGACTTCTTAAAAATATGTGTCATTTATATATGTACTCGCTAACCTCCTTAAGAACTTGAGGGTAAATGTCATCTGGTCCTGGTGATTTGTTTGAATTCATCTTATTTAATCTGAGCAGCACTTCTCCCTCTACGATTTCCAAATCCCTCAGTACCTCCTTAGTCGTCGTGTTTACCTCTGGGAGGTTATCCACTTGCTCACTTGTAAACACCTCAGAAAAATGTAAGTTTAGGGCATCTGCTATTTCACTGTCTGTGTCTTTTAATTCCCCTTTACTATTTCTGATGCACTTCACCTCCTCCTTAACTGTTCTTTTACTACTAAAATACTGAAAGAATCTCTTGGGGTCTTCTTTCGCCTTATCTGCTATATTCCTCTTCAACTGTGTTTTAGCCTCCCTGATATCCTTCTTAATGGTTGCCCTCATGTTCTCATATGCTCTACGATTCACTTTGCAGTCATTAGTCTTATATTGGCAATCAGAAGGTTGCCGCTTCAAATCCCGTAAATGCCAACAGGGACTCTGCTCTGTTGGGCCCTTGAGCAAGGCCCTTAACCTGCAATTGCTGAGCGCTTTGAGTAGTGAGAAAATAAATGCAAAGATTATTATTGTTATGAATTAATTAATATTATTATATGCCTTATAAAGCAGTTTTTTCCTTTGCAGCTTCTTTTTTACCTCTTTATTAACCCACTGTGGAATTTTTTAAATTTCCTATCAATTCCAAATATAGTTCTATACCTGTCCTGCATTGCATGTAAAACATTTTTAAACCTTTTCCACGAGTGTCTCCACACTGAAAAGTTCATCCCAGTCTATCCTACTTAGACTTTAGTGCATCTGCTCAAAAATTTCCCTACCAAAGTTAAACTTAACAATTTTAGTCTTTGCATCTGCACTCTTACAAAACAATGAAAATTGTGTTATATTATGCTTATATTGGGTGCAGTGGGTAGTGCTGCTGCCTCGCAGTTAGGAGACCCGGGTTCGCTTCCCGGGTCCTCCCTGTGTGGAAATTGGACGTTCTCCCCGTGCCTGTGTGGGTTTTCTCCGGGTACTCTGGTTTCCTCCCACAGTCCAAAGACATGCAGGTTGGGTGCATTGGTGATTCTACATTGTCCCTAGTGTGTGTGTGTGTGTGTGTGTGTGTGTGCGCGCACTACGGTGGGCTGACGCCCTGGCCAGGGTTTGTTTCCTGCTTTGTGCCCTTTGTTGGCTGGGATTGGCTCCAGCAGACCCCCGTGACCCTGTAGTTAGGATATAGCGGGTTGGATAATGGATGGATGGATGGTTATATTATATTGTGGTTATTGTATTATATTATTATAAAACTCTAGTGCTTCGCAATTTGCAAGGTTATCCCAGTCCTTGCACTACAGGATAATTGGGGAAGATAATCATTTAAGACCTGCTCAAAACTGGGACACCTTTTGCAGTTGTTGGAGTTGAGTTGATTCTGGCCCAAAGTTTGGTCAAAGTGTGCCTAGCATAAAGGATCTTCCATAAAGAGACTTCTGCGTCTTCTAGTATGTTGTTGTTTAACCTTTTCTAATGTACAATTACTTGAGTAAAACTGGTGGTAACTTGCAAAGTCTTACTTTCCTGAGAGCGCTCTGGATTTCACACTGTGAAGTCTACAAAATAAATTATGCAAAGCCAAGGCGAGACCCTAAGAGATAGATATTGTACTGTAAACCAAGATGACTGTACCAAGACAAGCATTTGCTCTGCATCTGAAGTGTTACTGGATACCAGAAAAGGCAATCATTTATAACTTTTAATCTAGTATAATATTTGAGATGTTTGTCTCCGGTGTAAAAGTATGAAGAGTTACAGCATCCAAAGTAAAGCCTGGAGAAGAAGAAAGACATTACAGACTAACATTATATCGATAAACTGTGGCGTCCTCCCAGCTGTGAGTGAAATGAGATAAAAGTGATCCTCAGAATGTGAGCTTTAAATCAACCCTATAATTACCTTTATGGAATATCATGTGATCATGTGGAATGAGCCTGCTGTGGACCAAAGACACCCTCACAGCCAGAAGCCCAATTAGTCATGGAGCCATTGGAGCTTGACTGACTAATATGGTTGTGCAGTGATGATCCATGTTTGTGTCCTGGGAGGGCCACTGGGGACAGCATGTGAAGGGAATGTTAGTGTTGTGAAGAGAACCTGGTTACATCAATAAGTTCACTCCATTTTGTTTGAAATAAAGCGTTGAACATGTTTGAAAACATGTTCTGGTCAGGACCAAAATGAAAAAACGTCCATCTAATGTCATATGCTTGAGTTTGTGGCCAGCCTTCTCAACGCCAAATGAATTGGGAATTGGGAAGAATTTTGAAGTTGCACCACAACATTTTATTCACTTTTTACGTTGCAGCGTTTTGTCTACGGCCTGGTCACAGACTAAGTGACGTATGCATGGCCTCCTTTTGTCCTCACGGGCTTCCCTCAAAGACACATATTTTAGATTAGTTGGAAGCTCCAAGCTGTCTCTGTATTAAACACGTATAGAGGTGTTTGAAAGTGCCCTCTGATGGTTGGTTCCTGCATTGTGCTTATTGCTGCCAACTCCCTATGACCCTATGCAGGTTTGGAAGCTATCCTGGAATTGTGCATCCATGGAAACAGCATGGCACTTAAGGCAGATGTTTTCACAATTCTCCCATTTAGCACAGGGAATGGCTTGTAGCAAAACATCAGAGAAAGTTCAGCCTGTGCATAAAGTCCCACTCGAAGAATTCAAATTCTTCTACATAACAAAGAAATGCTGATGAACCTGAGTGCACTTTTTGATTGAAATTTTCGAAATCTTTACTTTTTCCATTACTGGATGAAGTGGAGCTTAAACTTGACATTGGAAGAAACAAACCCTAGATGGGACATCAGTCCACCTCAGGGCACAGCCATGTATGAATTCATACCAGGCTCATTTAGAGACACCAGATACCTTGATTTTGACTTTGGCATGTGGGAAGGCACCAGTGTACCTGTAGAAAACCGCCAAGAGAACCACCAAGCTAGGATCTGAACCCAGGACTCTTGGACTGCAATGCAGCGGTTCAATATGCCATACTACTGGCTGTACAGTTTTCCCCACGCACACGGTGTGTCTGTGGTCACTGTGGTTATGTTTTGACCTCGATCGGTCAGTTTCCTTTCGTGTTTTCTCCTCTTGGGTGAAGGTGTACTAGGTCCGAAATCCCCAGAAGGCTTTCTTCAAAATATAGCAACAGTGTTTCACAATTGCGGAGATTTTACAAATGGACTGAGAAGTTAAAAAATGGTCAGACAAGTGTTAAACATGAAGAAGGAGCAAAACGCATGTCCATGTCTACTACAGGCAACAATATTGAGCAAGTCTATATCATGATTCTGATGAACCAACTAGGATTTTATCCCTGGTGCATCTTCAGCCCATAAAAAGCAGGTAACTGCTCACTGATCTTCTTTGGTGCAAGCAGAGAGAGCAGTAGCCATGTTTATTACCGGAAAACAACAAGAGAAACTAACTGAACAAAGTCGAAAATTTACCACTGCGACCAAAGGCACACCAAGTTTCCACAGATGCATGAGGAATGCTGTACAGTGAACCCAAAGAAAATTATCAGAAAAGTGTGGATAACTCTTGACTAGACAATTTATAATTTTAAGTGATTTACATGTCTCTTTATTTGATGGTATTCATTGTTTTGATCTTGCTTTTTCAGTGTAGCCTCGGACCTGAAGCCTATTCTAGCATTATCAGGTTCAAGGCAGGTGCCAGGGCAGTCCCCATAAGGCCACATTCATACAGACACAACCACCATAACTCAAATTTGGTCATTTTAAATTGTCCAGAAAACCAAACAGCTTGCGGCGCCACAGAGCACCAAACCTCAGACACAACCATACAGGCAATAGTCCTGGGATCGAATGAAAGGTTTATTACAACAAAGTACCTTTAATGGGCATCTTGACAATCATAACCACAATTCCTTTATCTCTCTGTTCCTCCACTCCCGCCCCAGGTGAGCTTTGCCCAGCCTCCATTCCCATTTCAAATTCGACTCAAATGAGGTAGAGCAGCTCCTATTTTAAAAGACCCAGGGGTATTTCTGATGCCAGGCCATCGCCCATAGGAAGTTCCTTCTGGTCAGGCAGATGCCCCACAAAGTGGTGATCACAAATCACTGAAGTACCACCAGCAGCACCCATGGAACCCAGCAAGGCCGTTCCGTGGGACTGTTCTCAACATGCCCTGCTGGAATCCAATAAAATCTCATAAATAGGAGAGTATCTGAATCAGAACCTTAAATGTCAAAAATGTGAAAAATGAGAGTCTGGGAAGAGAGAGACAAAAACAAAGAATGTCTTGTAGAAAGGAAGATGCCTAAAAAATGCAACTTCTTTGTAACAGGGATGAATAAAGACAACACAGTGACTCTTCAAAAAGGGGGACACTCATTTTGATTCCTTTAACATATGTGCATTGCCAAGAACAAGTGTAATATACGCTCAATGTAAATTCTTTGAAAAAATGAAGGTTGTGAGCAAATAGAAGTAAAACTGTTAATAAAACCCCATAAATAGCGAGGATCATTTTTTAATTTCTTCACCAGGAGTGTGTTATAAACAGCATGTTGGAAACTGATCTACATGGCAATGTTACGAGTGTATTAAAGAAACAAGATATAGAAGTTTAAGGAGCAGGCAAAAGCATTGCCAGATAACAGGCTGGGGTGAAAAATACCAAACATCTAAACGAAAACACAAAACCAGAAATTATAACTACAATCAATTCAAAGCAAAGGGTCCAAAAACTAACCCTAACTAAAGCTAATATTCCAGTTGACTTCTGTCTTCAATTTACGCTTAGATGCATGCTGCTGGGAGCCGCCATCTTATTTAGGCACAGCGCAATGACAAGCTGTGTCACTTGACTAGCAACAATAAGTAACATGGCCATGCATGCAACCAACTAATAGGTGTCAGAGCATTTGTATGGTAAGCAACACCAAGCCAGACTAAGAGAATGAACAACTTGGAAGAAATCACAGATCTCAGCATGCACAGATACTGCTTGGGGTTTACAAAAATGACTTGAAATAAGGAAAGACTGACTATTTTGTAAACAGCTCACCATCCCAGATAATGCAAAGTAACACATCTTGCAAGTTCAAGGTTGTGGTGTTGATAAGATGTGTCATTATAAACTGTGAGTAAAAGTCAGACAGATAATGACTTGGTGAAGTCCAAGAGATGTAAAAGGACTCCAAAATACAGCAGTTTCTCACAGATGCCAAAGCAACTACGCAGCTAAATGTCTACTCAATAGCATCTTTGCTGTGGACCTGCAGATAGAAACTGTCCTTGAATCTACTGATGTGTGGGCCAGTTATTCTGTGCCATTTCCCCAGGAGGTGAGAAAAGTGGCTGTGCAGGGTTGTTGAGATCTGTAATAAAACTGTTTGCTTTCCTAAAGTTCTATATGCCAGAATAGAAGGTGGCTGGGTGACAGGAGGTCATATCCAGCGCTCTCACCTGACTCCAAATAGTTGACATGATCCCTTGGTATTTGGATGGGCACAACAGCGAATGAGAGACATCGACCAGCTTCAAAGTTCCAAATGTGCAAAGTTCATGTTTTTTACAATACAGTACACATAAGAAAGTGCAGTGCAGATTAAGTAAAATGCATAAGTAATTCATTATAAAAAATCAGTGCTCTTATAAAATTAGCAATAAATGCTTTAAAATGCCCAATTAGTCTTCTTTGCACACCTAAAATGGGGAAAAGGTAAGCAGTAAACTGCCAGAGATTTAAATTTATATATATATAGTCACACACGTGCGAGTAGGAGGCAGCTAAAGGGTCTGAGTAATTGTAATATAACATCCGACGAGGGGGTGGCGAAGTGTGCTGACTGTCTTTCTCAGTTCCCTACAGACCTTTCCCGGGAAATCCTGCAAGGTTTCGACGCCTCAGAAGACATCACTTCCGGAGCTGGGCCCTTTCACACTCTCCACTTGTAAGTTACAAGCCCGGGTTTGTATTTGGGGAGCAGAGCCTGTACTGAGTCCTTCCTGACCCCCAAACACACTTCTCCCCCAGAAACTCGGCCCCGGTACTTTCCTACCTGGTTAGTTTCATGTTCATGTCCTGGTTTCTTCTGGTCTTAATCCTGCCAGCTATGCCACTGTGACATCATAAAGATTTGGAGCAGCCACCTGTATATTGTTTTCCCGGCTGCAAAAAGTTAATTTTGATGAAACACGATGTGCATAGAACAGAGTCCAAAACAGAACTGATCACAATAGCCCAAAGATGGAGGCTTTAAAGACATGTAGAGGAAATGATGTCATCAAAAGGGCCGGAACTAGAAGTGATGTCTTCTGAGGCGCCGGAACCTTGTAGGATTTCCCAGGAAAGGTCTGTAGGGAACTGAGAAAGACAGTCAGCACACTTCTCCACTCCCTGGTCGGATGTTTTATTACAATTATTCAGACCCTTTAGCTGCCTCCTACTCACACATATATATATATATATATATATAATTGTAGATCTTGCATGAGTTCACCATTAATACCATTGATAACCTAATGATTCTAATTTCTCATTACTATTGCTTTTCTTCTGTATTAAATTAACCATACTCAACATTTATGCCCTTTTTCTTTTATTGTAAGTCATTGTTTCTTATTTTGCTTTCAGTGCCTGCTCTCTTTTATTTACTAGACAGTTAAGGATAAACAGCAATCACATTGTTTTTGAAATCACAGATTAGCATAAAGATACAAAAAAATTCTTGGAGGCTAGTACAGACAAAAAGTAAATGAAAATTCAACAAAGTTAACAGAGAGAGAGAGAGAGAGAGAGAGAGAGAGAGAGATGAGGCTAGTGCATCATGTCCTTCAAATCTAGTATTAGTCAAGCAGATCAATATAGAACTGATCCTGGATGACATGGCAGTCCATCACAGGGCACACCAGCAGAGTCACCAAATACAACACTGTAATGAAGACAAAGACACACCAAGGTGAACCCCATATATTGTGACGGAAAAAAATGGAATTTTGCATAAAGAAAATAATAAATGATGTCTTATTGAGACGGGAGCCTTTTTCAGACTGCTCCAAGATGGCGGTGTGACTGGTTATAAATGTTGTGATCAGGAAGGGCTCAGAAGGGCGGAAACCAAAAGTGACATCACAGGTGGAAAGACCGTCAATCACCTGTTCTGCTGTGGAGGGAAGAGAAAAAGTATTAGCCAACAGCGCCGCCCCCTGGTTCGGAGGTTAACAACCAATACATTAGCCCTGAGATTGTCTCCAAAATGCGCATGTGTGACAGCGCGTTGTGAGTCAAAAGAGTTCATCATAGAATCTGCTGTTTTTCCAGTAATGTGTTGCACTCCTATCATTAATGCATTAAGTATTGGACAGCCTACATATAAAATTATTTCTCTAGTAAAATGTGTCCCTTAGGCTCACCTTCACTAATGCTAACAAATTAATAAAGGCAAAAAAGAATCCTTCTCATTACCATAAGCATATCACTATTTGTGTTTAACTAATTAATACATTTCTAGTTTATCACACTGTGGCGGATGGCCGGGGCACCACTGCCACCCAGGGGGCTGTCATCTAGTGTCCAGGGGGAGGTACTGTTCAGTCCATACTTGATCCCCCGGACCATATATTGAAGAGGTGTCCCGGCCATCTGCCACAACACTAATGATTTTTTTTTTTATTACTGTTACATCCTTTTAAATGCAAATTAGGAAGTCTTCTCACAGTGAGCAACCGAGAGTCTGGTTTTCTAGAACATAAGAAATGAGACAAACGAGAGGAGACCCTTCAGTCCATCGAGCCCGTTTGTTTAGCTAACAGCTCAGCTGTCCCATCAGCTCATCCAGACACTTCTTAAAGGTTATCAAGGTTTCTGCACGATGCTCCCTGTGTACACCATAATGAGCGCAAATATTTTAATTCATTTCAAAATGCAGGATGGTTCATTACTTTAAATGCTGACCTCAAAATAGTTTTATTATTTTTGTGACATTCTGTACACTATCCAACGTAAAGACTACAAGGTAAGTGACTCTAAAAGCTCCGAGGGACTCAGCTTTCTCACTCTGGTCCTAGCATTGTGCCACAGCTCCAGGAGTCCCAAGGGCCGGCTGCTCCGGCTTGATTCAAAATACAAATAATTCATGGCATGCTAAGTGCCTGAACAATTTACAGCCACATAAGGCTCTTTAATGCTTCGAGCCTTTCAGTGGTTTGAATGTACGTATATAAAGGATACATTTCCAGCTGCCATCCGCTGTGTTATTACTTATCTTACAAGAAGCAAAGACACCTGCCTGCAGCTCTGATGGCGTTCAAAAAATGAACAGATAGCGGGCATTATGGTCATGCTTGTGGTTATCTAAAAAAACAGCGAGCAAGAAATAAGTTTTAATAATTAAAGCAACAAGAATGCACAGTAATAAAATAAATTAAATTCTTTTTAAAGAAGTGTGAACACTAGATGCAGCTATAATGTTTCTTTTCCTTTTCGTTCCTTTCTGAAAATACGTAGGCTGTCCTGCTTACTCTATTTCAAATTTACATTGAGATTGTCCTACGTTAATAATAAAACAAAAGGACAGAAAAGCAGGCACCCTAGTGGATTTGCTTGGCTCGCCATTAAATGCTCTGAAGTAATGTTTAATACTGGATTGCTAAGTGGTAACCAAAAAGAACAAAAACAAACCATGGCTCTCGGTCTCCAAAAGTCTACATTTTCTTTTTATATCCTCCAATTTCATTCCTGGTTTCAGCTCATTAATTTTGTCATACATATCCAAGATGGCTGATGTTTGTTATCAGATTGACATCAGGACGCACATTTGTAATTCTTTGGCTTGTAAAATGCTCATGGCTCCAGTGGGTTCAGGAGGCAATCAGACCCCTTCACTTTCTGCACACTTTATTGTGTTGTACATTTCATTATAAAATTCATAGATTTGACAAACCAATCTGTACTCATTAACTCATACTAGCAAAGTGATCACATGTTTTCAGAAAGGCCTGCAAATGTATAAAAAATCAAAAATTGAAATCTTTCATTTCTATAAGTATTCAGGCCCTTTGCTGTGACACACCAAACTGTTCTCAGCTGCATCCTGTTTTAAGGAGATGTCTCCAGAACTTGATTGGGGGTCCACCAGTGGCCAGCTGAATTGAATGGAGATCATTTAGAAAGGCACCACCTGTGAATAGAAGGTCCCACAATTCACACCGCATGTCAGGACAAAAACCAAACCATGAAAGCCCAAGGAACTCTCTGTAGACCTCTGAGATCAAACTGTGCTGAGGCACAGATCAGGGCGAGGGTATAAATCCATTTCTAAAGCTTTGAGGGTTCCCAGGAATTTTGGAAGAAGTTTGGAACAACCAGGACACTTCCCAGAGTTGACCGTCCAGCCAAACTGAGGGGCCTGTCATGCGCGGTGCCTCTTTGAAACCCAGCAAGACCTTAATTCCTGGGCATCTAGTCATTCATAAGCCGAACAGATCAGTGGTTTCATGAATTGAGACACAGACAAAAGGAAGGTTTTCAGGTGCTGAAAACAAAATCCAAAAGTTAAAATCAAAAGCCAAGCTCAATGTCATGCAATCACTTATAAAACAGTCCTTTAACAATGACGCACACTTAAAGAAAATATTAGTAAAGTAAAATAAATCCTTCCTTCTTCTTCCACAAAAACAAAACAAGGTAAGGAGCTCCAAAACTAAAGAAGAGTCTGGTTCAGCCCTACTAATAACCTTCTGGACTTTACTCCCCGCACTCTCTGCTCTGCTGGATGGCACCACTATGCTGGTCAACAAAAGATGCCACTTAGTGTTCACAGTGCTCTAACAGATGGTCCCTGACAGCACTCAACCCGTCCCCACCAACTGGGGGGGGCATGCAGTGACACCCTCTCACTCTCACTGATAAGTATTCCCACTATCTTTCCTGGGACTTCAGACTCCCCCTAATTCTAACATACTGCAGACTCTCTCTCCATTTACCCTCAGCTACAGCCTCACCTGCCCCAGGGCATATATTGTACTCCACAACCCCACATTTCTTAAGAGCACGCACCCATGCAGCTGTGTAGCTGTTTGCTTGCCAGATGACCTTCCCATCAACTCATCTGTCAAGGTAAGTGCCTGCTAACCATTTATAACAGAGAAGTGGAACTCTAAACAGTTAACAAAACTACATCCTGAGAGGTGACCAAGAACCCAATGGCCACTCTAACAGAGCTTCTGAAGTCCTCTGCTGAGATGGGAGAAACTGCTGGAATGACGGCCATCTTAACAGCACTCCATCAATCAGGAGTTTAAGGTAGAGTGGCTAGCTGAGAGATAGTTTTGAGTAAAAGGCATTCGAGAACCTACTAAGAGTTTGCCACAACGCATTTTCAGGATTCTGAGCACATGAGGGAAAAGATCCTCTGGTCTGAGCAGGACTGTAAGTGAAAACCAGGCATTGCTCATCACCTGCCTAATGCCATCTCTACAGTGAAGCATGGTGGTGGCAGCATCATGCTATGGGAGACAGAGAGACTGGTCACAACTGAAGGGAGGATGAAAGTACTCAAATACAGAGAGGTCCTTGAAGACAACTGCTCCGGAGAAAATAAAATCTCAGACTGGGTCAACAGTTCATCTTTCAGCACAGCAATGACCCAAGCATACAGTCAAGACAACTCTCCAGTGGGTTTGGAAGGTAATCAGACCCCTTCAACAACATTTATTTATATAGCACGTTTTCATACATATTATTTAGCCCAAAGTGTTTTACAAGATGAAGAAAGAAAAAAGAAAAAATAAAACTCCAGAGGGCTGGAGAAAAAAAAAAAACAAAATCTGCAGGGGTTCCAAAGCCACGAGACCGCCCATCCCTTCACACTCCGCACACTTTATTGTATTGTAGATTTCATTTTAAAATTCGGAGATTTGTTGTTTTTGCCCATCAATCTGCACTCAATAACTCATAATAGCAAAGTGGTCACATGTTTTCAGAAAGGTTTGCAAATGTATAAATAATCAAAAACTGAAATCTTTCATTTATATAATTATTCAGTCAAGACATCGCTGGAGTGGCCTCAGGACAAGTCTGTGACTGCCCTTGAGTGGTCCATTCAAAGTCTAGCCTTAAAACTCTGCTTTGTCGTTTGGGGTCCTAAGGTGACCCTATTCTCCCCTTTATACTCTTTATTGTGTAGACTTAAGCAAAATGCCTCAAATCACATACACTCACTGCTCTGTGATCAGATACACTACTTCAGTTCAGCACTTCCTTCATCATTCCCTTCTGCTTCCATAACCTCAGGAAATTAGACAGAACAGGCAGAGAAAGAGCTACACTTTTAGCTTTGTATTATAGGTAATCAGTTACCTATACAAGCAAATATAATGTGTCTTTGTAAACCAAAACCATACAAGCTGATAATGCTAGATGTGTAATTTCAGTTGACGCTTGAACTTATAGTTGAATGTGATTCTTCCTGGTCAGCTCATCATCGGCCCAGGCAGCCTGCTTTCTTCAGGTCATCATCTGGTCTGCTTTTGTCAGGGTGCAACACTGTAATGCCTTTGAAAGAGAATCTCTTTATGGTCCCATTGTAACTCCTGAAAAAAAACATATTTGTATGCAATTCACCAAGGGAAGAGCTCATCCACATCCTACCACCTCAAATAATTTTTGTTTCTTGTCATCATCCTTGAAACAAATAACCAGTAATGGAAATGCAAGTCATTAAACTTGTTTTCACTGCTATTCCGCTTGTGGTTACTGTTCATTCTGGACAGTAGGGTTAAGAGTGGATGCTCTCAAGAAATAGCCTGTTCATTGAAGTCTTGGGTGAAATGGTATGACCAAGGGTACGCCTTAGTGGCTGATGTCCCACTTGCCTAGTGGGCACGCTATGGCTGAGAATCCTCAAGTCTAGGTAAGCAGAAAAAAAGGAATTCACAGGTTCTGTGCATATTGGAGTCTTGGGTGAAACAGCACTAAAGGTAAGGATGGTCCTTTGTGGTCGAAGCTCCAGCTGTTTAATGGGCACACTATGGCCAACATTCATTTATAGAGCAGTTGAAAGCTCTATATCAGGGGCTGCCAACACGTCGCTCGCGAACTACCAGTAGCTCTCAACCCCTTTCCCAATAGCTCGTCAAAGGGTTAATGAACCCTACATAAATTTGAAAACTTGATTAGTCAAATTAGGGGTGGGTGATCTTTCCAAAAAATCATATCACGATCCTTTTAACACAATCCACAATCTGAATTGCAATCTATCTTTTCAATGTGGCATACACTTAAGAGAATATCTGGACTCAAACTCATCAAGATCTAAGTAACACTTTATTTTAAATATCAAAAAATGTTGAATTCAATTGTTCTCTCGTTTGCTAGGCTAAGCAGAGTTAAGGAGCACGCCACGAAGCTGGTGAGTGAGTGAGGAAGGCCCCATCCCTCGGCCTGCTTTGTGTTTCTTGGATTCGCACAGATAAATCGGTACCGCAAGTGCACTATGATACATAGCGAAATGAGAGAAGTCGCAAAATCAACTGGAATTATTAAGCAAATTATAGAGAAAACCCCGATCTAAATCTGTTAAGTAGCTCTCTCGTGAAAAGCGGACAGACATACAGACAGACAGACATTGGGTTTTATATTTTATATATTAGTAAACCTTCAAAATAATGTGCAGTTAAAAGTCTCAACAGCATTCTCAGCAATTCTTAGTAGAGCCAGATGACTATAAGAATCTCCATCAAGCAGCTCTGAAAATGTCTGCTGTGTTTGGGTCTACATACCTCTGCCTTTTCTGACATGAATGTCATGAAATCAAAGTTCAGAACAAGACTGACAGATGAACATTTAAATGACTCCATAAGAGTGAACCTAAGTGGCTACACTCCACCATACACCTCTCTTGTTGACTCCATGCAGTGCCAGTCATCTGACTAACTAAAAAACACATCATACATGCAACTGGACATGTCAATACTCTTGTGAAGTGAAACAGTGACATGTAACAAAATGACAAATGAATAAGTAATATCCGTGTATTTGTAATTGCATTGTTTTGTTTTGACAGCATTCATGTTTTAATCCAATGGTGTGAGATACACTACAAAATGCATACAGACATACAAAATGCACTTGCAGGTGAACTAAATATTTTTGTGATGTTTTAGTGCAAAATGTGAGTTGTGGGCACCAATTAAAAAATCTGGCAGGCTGTGTTACACCGCCACTAGATCACAGCACACTTGAAAACCTTGTAATGGATGAACCTTCAAAATCACAAGTTTACCTAAAAAAGAAGTTAGACTTTGGAGAACAGGCAAACTCAACACGGACCTGACATTTACACATCGTAGAGATAAAATAAGCACTGAGCCACTTGGTTTGCAAAAATGCATGACACATCTTCAGAATAATGGCAGTCACGCTGTATCTCAATCTAAGAAGACGTCTCATCACTGTGAGGGGGGACGTGCTTAATGAATGTGAATGGATTTTTAAATGGATGCTTCTCTTCTAATTATGTTTTATTAAGCAATCTACTTGTGTAGACACAAGTGCTTTTTATTTGATTGCTGTCTTTTATTATATACAGCTTAAAATAAAGTAACTTATTAAAAAAATGATCAAATATGGCAGCATTCAGTTAAATGTTTTGCCTGTTTCATAATGTCAGTCAAGCTTATTAGAAAATTCTCCACAAATAGTCCTTTTTAATTTGGTTTTATCCTCTTTTATTTCTTTATTTTTAATAATATTGTTATAGTACCATAAATCTTTTTAAAATGCAGTTTCAGACAGCTGACATGAAAGCGAGCAACTTGCACTCGTTTCTCTATGTGGACAGAAGTGCGGATTGAGAGAAGTGAGCTTTAAGCCTTGTGATAGTTAGCTTAATGGTTCAAAATGGGCATGAGTGCCAGCTCAAAGGAGCAATCCTAACCACTGCTCCTGAACGCCGGGGCTGTTAGAATATTCAGTGAATGAGTTCACTGTGGCAGCGCAGCACGGCGCAGATATTACACCGTTCCACACGGCTGACTTTTATTTGGGCTTTGCCATGCCGTATCTGAGGAATTTGTTTGCTCATCATATGTTCACATGGCCTTTTGCAGCTTATTTCTTCAGCAATGCGGCTTTTTGTTACCCTTTGAATATCTTTTCACAGAAATCTGCTAAATAAAAAGCAGACATCAGCTAAATGTTATTCTTTATTTCTGCTTTTCTAGGTTAAGATTAACAAAAGCTGGCAACCACTGCATCAGCAGTGAACACAGAACAGGATGCTAGTCCACTAGAGCCATCACTCATGCCCACTTGTCTACAGTTAATTGAGAACAATGCTGACAAATAAGTGACTCTTGTTTTGTTGTTGATCAACCTAAGAACATGGATGAACAAAGAGTCTTTGGAAAACAAAAGACATGGAAACATGGATGTCATATGATGACCACATACAGAAAGCATCCCAACCAGGAATCAAAACAGGTTCCTGCTATAGTACAAAGTGAGCATTGCCTATTCTTCTTGGCTTTTGTGGCACAACAGTCCTGTTAAGGCAGCAAATTGAGCAGACATCCAGCTGCACCTTCCCTCACTTACATTCCAAATCTGATAACAAAGGTGTACATCACAGTTGCTGAGACTTCTTAAGCCAGAAGGGATGAAAGGGATTCAAGCAAGAACAAAAACCTGTAATTCAAGGAATGACAAATGGGATGGACAAAAGAACTCACCTATGAGGAGACATTGATTTTGCAGCTGGAAGTGACCTTGATCCAATCAGGAAAGGTTATAATTCCTTCTTCAAAACAAGCTGTACTCTCGCTTACTCTTTGAGAAAGGGACACACTCACTGATCTCTCAGGAGATGGCACTATTCAGGTGAGCACTATGCTCTCACATTCTCTAAAATGACCTTCTAAAAGGTCTACGTGAAACTAAAAGCTGAAGAGATGCTGTCTCTTTGGATAGCTGAAAATGACAATATGTTCTCTTTGTGGACCGGAAAGCTAAGATCCAGCCTGACAAGCCAAAGCTGTCTGCCAGTAGTTTGAAAAAGCTATGAAGCATTAATTCAGGAAGGGAAGTTCAATATCTAAACTCCAGTGCCAGAAAGAAGCATGCATTTCCCGATGAAGTTGGAGATGACACAGCAAAGGATCTAAAAGCAGAAAGCAAGCTGAGGAGGCAGCATCACAGAACGCCATAAACAAAGCAAAGAGAAGGAGTACACTCCAACGCGAGAGGAATCCTCCACATGAACCTGGTGTAACAACAAAGCAACAACTCCACACAACATCGTCCATAAAGACTTGATATCGTAAAAATATTTATCTGTGCCAAGATCAATTAGAACTCTAAATATCAAGTAAACAGCCAGCCATTTATGTTACGTTTGTCTGACTAGTCTGTCTGCGACCTACCTTATGTGTCAAAGTACATATGCAGTTATCATATTTCTATAATACTTGTATTTATCAACAAAGCTAATTATTCTGTTTCTTAAAATGAGTGCGCCTCAGTTACCTTAATATAAGTCTAACGGCCATAGACTCGTCTCCTACAAGTGAGAAAGGTAAGGTAAATGAATTAGGAACCTTACCAAATTATTTGTTAAATTACTGGCATTGGTAATGGAAAAACAAATAATATACTCAGTGAAAGCACAACCCATTTATTATACTGCCATCTTGCTTTTAACGTCAACATATGAAAGCTTTCCTATTCATTTTAGTGCTTGTCTTCCTAGAAAGCAGTGTGTTGATCCCATTCATAAAGGTAGCTTCAGGGTTTGACTCCCTTAGTCACAGTCTGTACAATCTCAAAGCTCTCCAAATATCTGCACAAAGTCTGATGTTAGTCCACATCCCAAATAGCAGACTGGTCAGGCAACGGGAGACCAAAGTGGTCGTGTGTGTCAGAGAAGGACAGGTGTGTGTGGTGGGGTGACAAAGACAGCACTTTAAATTCTGAATTAACAATACAAAAAAATTAAGTGTGAACCTTAAGAAATACATGCTGTATACATCCAGGCATTATCATATTGAATTGTTTGAATTTTGCATAGTGCAGTTTGCAATGCCACGTCACACTGCTATCATCCGAGAATCAAAACAGTGCAAATGCTTTTCAAAGCCACATGTCAGTATTTAGTAACACTGCTCATTTTCTTGATTTTTGAATACTGCCATAGGCACCAATTGTGAGGGTGAAATCTTGCTGAAGCAATGTTGGGGAAAATTTGCAATGATAAAAATGAGATGTAACATGCATACTGGCAGCATTTGATGCTATAGCTTACTGCCATTTACTTTGCAAATCATTCTAATCCAATGTGTACCAATACCTATAGTGAATCTGCAAAATTATTAAAAATCAATTCATCAGACAGAAGTGATCACATAAACAAACATGAATACCACTTACATCGTGGATACAAATTTTTTACATTGCAGGACATCTGGGAATTGGTCAGCTCACAATAGTAAGTTCTCAAAAATGTTTTGAGTAGATTCATCACTGCCAAATGTGTCTGCATAACTCTCTCAGGAAAAAATATGCATTTGAGGCATGAAATTGCAGAAAATACATTGCAACTGGGAAGTATAGGCAGACATTTTTTTGGGATTTTACACTTCATTAAAAGATCAAGTCTGAGTCAGATAAGTAAAAACATATGTCATCTTTGAATTGCAGTATAAATAAAATTTGAATAGCTCTGTATTTAACCCACTAGCATACCCAACAGCTTACAGTCAATTAGTGACAGCACCATTATAGTTTTGCTCTGCAGCCCTGTAAAGTGTAACTGTTGTAAGGGATGCCCCGGTAACGGATAGATGGGGAAGGCAGCTTATCAAGGATACTGCCTCCCCCAGGACGATAGATGGCAGCTTCCCTGGACTGCAGCGGTGCCCCATATGCCTGCAGGGCACTATGGGACTTGGAGCTTGGCAACACAGCCCTGCTGGGTACCGTGGGTGCTGCCAGAAGATGCTGCAGGGAGACTGGGAAGTCCCTATTGTTTACATAGCCCGGAAGTACTCCAAAGTCATGGGGAAGGAAGCACAGAAGTACTTCCGGGCAAGTTCTCTATCTGACCTGAAAGTGCTGATGAGTCACATGGACAGAAGGACAGAAGCACTTCCGGGTCAAGGACTATTTAAAGGACTGCTGCAAACCCAGCAGGCGAGCCAGAGTTGGGAGATAGAGGACAGAGCTTGCTGGGAGGTTTAGAGGAGAAAATTGTGATTATTGTGTTTGTTTGTTTGATTGTTTGTTTATTTATTTATTTACTTGTGAATGGTGGCTATGGTGCTTAGAGCAATATTAATAGGAAGAATTACAATTAAAACTCTTCTTAGTACTTTTACCTGGTGTTCTGAGCGTTTGTCTGTCAAGTTAGAGGAGCAACAGCAACTCCTATTGTTAAATTGTATAAATTACGCCAAGGCCCTTAGACTCAACTAACTAATTTATGCAAATAATGCAATGCCACCATCGAATTAATGCTAGGCATCACTTTTTGCGGTTATTGGGAACTTTTCTAGCATGCCAGGAGCAGGACCAAATGTGAAGAGTTATTAAATTATCAAGTCACTGATGGTGCTGAACAACTGAGGATAGCATTTGCAGAGTTTCAAATGTAAAACCATTTGCTAAAGCTTACACTTTGAATTAATTCAGTCTTTAGCAATGTATTTAAAGTTTGTAGCTGATCATTTAATTTTACTTTGGGTCTCCTATGCTTTGCCAGTTTGAGGATTACCATTATTATCGTTGTTGTTGTTTTTTTTACTGGATTAATAAATATTTTATAGCCTATAATTTTTATCCACCCAATGTTTGCGATAGGTTGATGCCCATGCCTGTCACATTGTATATATATTGATTAAGTCATTTTCTAAAATTTTGTTAATTTCTGAAATCCGTTTAAAGTGTCAGTCTCGATGTCTATTAAAAGTCTGTTAAATTCACACTGAGCCTAATTAGTTACAAAAGGCCAATGTCTTTTTGATTACAGAACAGTTTGAAAAAGCCAAGGTATTTAAAGAATAATGCAGCTGGAAGAACAATATAGCCAAGTTTTGTTTCACATTCAGTTTCATTTTATACATTTGCATTGTTTTTAATGCCTATTTTGATTTTTATTATTCTAAAACTAATTGTTCTCACTTCACATTTTTTCTGAAACATTATCATTAAACTGTGGCTATTTGGAAACAGAGGACACTGAGAAGAGAAACAGAATAGAGGAGGGTTAGGAATGGTTCATGATTATTGTGATACCTATATTTAATAAGTACTAGGGGGCTTAAATCCCTGCTCGCTTCGCTCGCCAACCCCCGTGGTTGGTTCTCCGGATACACACTTTTAAGATTTTTTTTTTTCTTTGAATTGTTGCTATTTCATTAGTTTCACTTTTATTTCAGAACTTCAGTAAAAACAATATTTGGAATCTTTCAAGTCCCAACATGCTGAATCTTTTAAATGAGGTCAGTGAGACATGTGTTTAAAGACTTTGTGCCATAATTCAGGATAGGTTTCTCTGTTTTGAATTTCAGCACAGACAAAACGATCTACATCATCAATCATTTTTTTTTTGCAAAGTAACCAATAAATGCATGTGACATAAAACCCATTTTTGAAATTCTCTGACTTAAACTTCAAAGCCTTACAATATTTATATACTGACATATCACCTATGTCCATATATTCGATCTCTATTCGCCTTTTCGTTATTTCTCCTAGTAATTAATTTCTCTTTGTTTGAGCTAATGCGATATTTACTTTCTTTGTTTTGACACTGTCGTTTTTTTCTGCTTTCATATCCTGTATCTTGCTCTGCATGTGTTTCTACGAGTCTTTTGAATTCGTTTTCATTATCTCTAACCTGCTCTGCATGTGTTTGCCCCGCTTGTTTTTTAACCTCTTTATGACGTTTTACTTTGTTTTCTACTTTGTCTTTTATTTCTGACCTTGCTTTGTCCTGCTTTGTTTTCAATGACACCTGGTCCGTGGGGATTATTTTCACTTTTTTCAAGTAATAATTTCCGTTTGTTTGCGCTACTGCGATCTTTACTTTCTTTTTTTTTGATACTTTGTAATTTTCTTGCTTTCATATTCTTTATCTTTCTCTGCATTTGTATTGTGTCAACTTTTTTTTTTACCTTTTGAATTCCACTGCTTTCATAATCTCTTACCTGCTCTGCATATGTATAGCGCCAATGTTTTTGAATGTCTTTATGAAGTTCTAATTTGTCTTTTACGCTTTGTCTTTTAATTCTGAGTCCAAATGGATGTGCTTTTTTTCAATTCCACTTCTTCCGCGCTGATTACCTTATTTTCTGAATTTGCACCTTATTATTCTTTTTCTTTTTTGTATTTTTTTCTCTCCAACGCTTTTTAGTCTCTTTTCTTTGCGCTGCTCTTTCTTCTTTGCTTAGTCATCGACATTTCATCTATACGTATTGTCCTTATAAGCTTTATATGCACTGAGAGCCCTGGATCTGTGTGTGTTCAAAGCATTTACATGACTGAGTGCTTAGCTGCCCATGGTCTTATTTGATACTGGTTGTAAGTAGGGCATGTCTTGCAAGAATCTCATGTATTATGTCCCTGCAAGACGGTCCTGGGTCAATCTCTTGGCACAAAGTCTCATGTTTAAGGTCCCCACGAGATGCTCTGTGGCCAATCTCTTTCATCTCGTAGGTCTTTTATGTGTCTTCCGTGATCTTCACGTGAAGATCACGTCTCGTCTCCCTAGTGTTTCTCTCCAGGATTTTTTTTATAATAGAGAGATAGTATATATTATATACTTATATCTTTGTACAAATGACAAACAAACAGAGATGCAGTATGCACAGTTAATCAGCAGCTCTAGTCAGGGTATGCTAGACTAAAGTAGTGAGTCTTCAGCTGGGATTTAAAAGCTGAGACTGAAAGGGCATCTCTTATTTTAGTCGGCTGATCATTCCACAGCCTTGGGACCCTGCAGCTAAAAGTTCAACTTCCCACTGTTATTTTGTAAATCCAGTGCTTGAAGTGGAACAAAATTACAGTTGGTATTCTATTTATGACTATGCAGTGATATTCAATCAAATAATTGGGGTGTTTCCTCCATGAAGAGGTGATGTTACTCTTCGGCTCCTGAAGAAAATGTGTTGGTATGATGAAATGTACACTGTCACAATACAATAACATTCGAGTGAAGTGCATTTGGGGGATGAACGGGTTTGGCGGGTCGCTCATGAAAATTAACACAGAGTTGCTCATACTGTGTGGTACACTAAAGAAAAGGTGCCCAGTATTCTATATTGATACTGATATTAGCCCACTTCAAGCACAGTGCTAATCTCATTCAAAAACTAATAACCAGCAAATGCAGTTGATAAATAGAAAACGTGCAGGCAGGGCCAACTCAAGAGGTAGGCAGGGCCTAGAATAAGCAAGTTGGGAGTGTAGACCCTAGTTCTTGTTGAGCTTGACTCCGACTGACCTAGACCTTGTTAAAGAAGAGTCATCGATAAAAAATCTATTCTTTCATCCATCCTTCCATCAGTCTATCGGTTTTTTAAGCTATCTGTTGCAAATACAGTGTTGCATGAGCGAGAGCTAACCCGGGCAGAAGTGGGAACAAGCCAGTGCATTGCTTACTTACTTACACAAATGCTCAAGTTATAGTCACCAGTTTACCTAGCATATTAATCTTTAGTAGGTGAGAGGACACAGCAGTACCCAGGGCTGTGCAGTTGGAGTCAGAATCATAAGAAATTATTGGGTTACAGGAGTTGGAATCAGTATAAATGACTAAATTTAAATTGTAATATAATGTTTTCAAATTTCCAATTTCGCATACACTGAATTGATTCAATTATTGTTTCTTCAAGACTTTTAATAAAAATAGAGGTTCATTTTTAATTTTCTAAGTTTCCTGTTACACAGTTTTTGTAAGCCACAACAACATCGCTATAGCCTTTAAACCCAAACTTCAAGAGGTTAGGGTGTTAAAAAGTAGCCTGATGATTCACGTTGGCAGTAATGAAATGCCTTGTATCTTGTATGTTATGTGCTTTCAATAAACATGGTGAATATATGAGTCTAATTACAAACAGAGGAGTCGGAGATGGAGGTTTTGTATATCGACTCCACAAGCCCTGGTTGGACCTGCAGACACTGGGCAAATGTGCAGAACCTAATGACACACCGAGGCAGTACCTCTGACTGCTGTAGTAACCTGTCATCCACAATGAAAAGCTGTGCCCTCAGGAATGAGCAGTATCAAGTAAATTACTTCTGCATAGAATGAATTCATTCAGATTTTGTCTTATTAAGTATTACAATTGCTAAACTGCTAAAAACTGCACGGAACCATTCCCTAAGGTTGTAAAAAAGTGCAAGGGATTGGGAAGACAGACAAATAAAACCCATAAATTGCTTTTAAATTGGATCCCTTTACCTGAGAAATGTGATGGTGTGAAACGTAAATCTAATCTGTCAGTAGCACTCGAACTTTTATATAGAAGTTTAATGCCATGTTTGATTTAACTCCTGAAATAAACTCTGTTCCCAAAGCAGAGAGCTACAGTGTTTGGGCTGCACTTTCATTTTCATTCTTATTTTATTTATAATAACAGTTTCACAGCTGAAAGATCTCAACAATTGCAGTCCATAGCATCTCAATCAGCCAGTTGTAAATCTCCCCCTCTATGTGTGCCACCATATTCATAAGACGTGTCAAAAAAGTAATAATAAATGCTTCATGTATCTATAGTCCTTACTTTTTCTTGTTTGAGTTTTTATTTCAAACACAAGTTATGATTTGCTTTTGGCAAAATAGCTGGTGGAGATGGAAATTGTTTCTGCATGTTTCCCTATAATTATTATTTTCCCTAGAATTATGATTATAATAAAATGCTAACATTTAACATCTGCAATCTGGAGATTTGATGTGGGAGCAACAAAAGCTTCTTAATTATTTGTCAGATTTCCCTCTCAAGATACACCAATAATTTCATTAAATTAAACTGATTCATAAGCGACCCAGTCACTAAAGGAATACTCCACAAAAGAATATTATTTTTTTCATCTGTTGTGTTGTGTATTTGATAGTTGAGAAAAAATTTAAATCTTATATGCTCATAAAGAACAGAGAGAGCCAACATTTTTGATACAATGGATGAGAAAGGGGACCAATACTAAACAACAGCAAGCAAAATGAAAACCTCCATCTCAAGTGCACATTTCACCTGCCAGGTATATTTTGCAAACGTGTATTTTGGCTAAAGTATTGTTAAATACTGGGCATTGCTCTGAGGTCTACCAATGTTAGATCAAACATGACAATGCGCTTGCCGAATAGCAGAATTATGAATTATTATTTGCAATTTCAGATAATCCTACTAAAGTTATAACAAAGGGACTAAACTGGCAGCATCCACAAACAAACAAACATGGTGTCGCAAAACACTTAATTGTGTCTGTCTGTCATTTAATGTTTAAATAAAGTACTTTCTTGAAAAAAACACCACCTAATTCATTTCCTGTCACATGCAGAGGTGTAGTGACAAGACAGAGAAGACAAGCAAAGGGCCCCCCGGGGCGTCCATTTACGTGGGTACTCATTGCAGCGACAACTCTGCAGGAAGCCCCCCATGAAGCACAGCATTGATGCACTACAACTACACAATCGGAGACCTATTGCACTGCAAAAATGTTTGTGATGAACTACTACTTTTTTAGTAACATTGCATATAAATCATGAGAGGATTTGCATGTCTGGAAGTAAAAAGAGGTTTAAAATAAAAAAAGAAGAACAGGAAGAAGAGAAGTAGTGGAGAATCTTTAATGTTAATCAATTAAGTATGCCAATGCTAAAAGAGTTTGTCTGGAAAGTGCACCTATGGAGGGCCGCATTAGGAACCTGAAAGCAATTAGGCAAAACGAAAATTGTATTGACTCGGATTATTTCGACAATTTGGCCATTTATGTTTTGGCTTCTCCAGGCCCCTCTGTAGTCCGCAGCACCAATTCAGCCACAGGGTGCGTGGGTAATAGTGAGACAGGGGGCTAAGAAGTCAACAGTCTCCTGGCATCCTGGTCACCATTCAGACCCAAAACAGATACTCCGCACTTTTACTTACATTTTTACTTCTTTAGAATTTTAAAGTTAACTTTATTCTATTAGTTTTTCTATTTTCCGTACAAATGTATTTATCCATCCATCCATTATCCAACCCACTATATCCTAACTACAGGGTCACGGGGGTCTGCTGGAGCCAATCCCAGCCAACACAGGGCGCAAGACAGGAAACAAACCCCGGGCAGGGCGCCAGCCCACCACAGGGCACACACACACACCCACACACCAGGCACAAACTAGGGACAATTTAGAATCGCCAATGCACCTAACCTGCATGTCTTTGGACTGTGGGAGAAAACCGGAGTACCCGGAGGAAACCCACGCAGACACGGGGAGAACATACAAACTCCACGCAGGGAGGACCTGGGAAGCGAACCCCGGTCTCCTAACTATGAGGCGGCAGCGTTCAAATGTATTTCTTTTGTATTTTATTTGTTTTTCACAAAGCTGAAATGAAGAATTTTTTAACCTTATTAATTTAGACTTTGTATTAAAATAATCATAATAAATTTTACCACTTCGGGACTTTGAGGAGAGTGACTTTGAGGGCCCCATTGAGTTTTTTTGCTAGAATGATCTCTTGTCACATAGTAGACAGTTAGCTGAGCCCTGAGAAGTGTGTTGTGGTTGTTCTGGTAGTACGATGCCCTCTTTGTCCATTATGATGAAAGTCTTGGCGATTGCAATCCCAAAGCTGTATCACTGACAGAAACAACAGTGAAAGCTCCATAACACTTGCAGCATGGATATCCTCACCTCATGTGCAGCAATCAAGAAACAGGAAAGGATGGCTGCCAAGTAACAGCAAGGGGAGTGGAATGGACCTTTATGTGTAGAAAATAAAGTTACGTGTGGAATAGTGCATTCTTATGTGTCTTCACGTGACAATTATGCAGCATACAGTATCACATTTTAAAAAAAACACTGCAGAGTGAACAAGAGTGGTAATATAAAATTAAATTGAGTGATGTGCTCTGGACTTCTTGAGTTATGCAGCTGCCAAAAAATACAGACAAGCACAAAAGTGTGAATGAGGCTTTGGAGAGCAAAATTCCTTATTTTCTATGCCCATAAATGTTTTGAAATTGTGAAATCACATGCACGAAACGTTTAGCATCAATTTTGCAAAACTGTATGTGAAAAGAAATTTGTTTGTTTTGATCACTAGCATCATGTGCCCATCTTGCTACCATATTGAGAAATCTCTGGTAATCGCCATGCACAGTCTGACAGTCATTAGATGTATGTGAATTTCTGTTGATGGATCTGACGTTTTCATGTCAGAATAAACAGGGATATTCTAAACGTACAAATAATAACACCAACAGCTACTGGGATTCTGACTTTAGTGGACAAAGCTGCACTTATCCCATTGTTACTTTTCACTTGGCATAGTAATGCAACTAGTATGCAAGGACAGAATGGCCACAGCACCTCTGTGAACAGTACGACAAATGGTATTCTTGTGTCCCTTTGTAGTATTGCCACCACAATGAGAAATTTAGGAAAACTTGATATGTGAAGATGGGGTGCCCCCTCTTCCCCTTCTTTGCAATTGTAATTCGTCTTCTGAGAATGTTCTTTGAAAGTCTATACAGCATTCTGAACTCGTGTTCGCTGCATGCAATGAAGAGACTTAACAAATGAAGATACAACCTGGATATAATTTGGACAAACTGTACTCTTTAATTTAATGGTAGCAGTTCGTCATCTTTGTAGATTTTGAGGATCTTGGTAATGATGTAATCTAAATTCCAAGAAACGCCTACTGGTGCAGGAAGATAGATTGAGACCTTCATCTAAAGTTACTAAAAGTAAACACAAGGCAGAGTATGCAGAATAAATGCACAACTTTAATAGAATAGGAAGGTCGGGGGAGAATATTTGCTTTCTTTATTTCTCACGTTTAATTTGTTACTCTTTTAGATGTAAAACTATTTAAATTGGTAGGTGCATTTTGTAACAATTTAGTAATAAAGATGAGTTCGCTTGTTCGTCTTTAGTAAACAAGGAGCCCTTGAAACTGAACGAATTACAACTTCAGCTGAGGTCCAATTACATTTGGCACGTTCTTTCACCGCACTAGGCTTTAGAGCTGGACATGATCTACTAACCATAGGAAGCAACTGCAGACTAACCTGGGCAGTCATTTGTAATGTACCCAACATTTTTGTGACATATAAAAATAAATAAACATGGGGAAGAATTTGCCATTCATTGAACATGTACAGCGAGAAACCATTCAGATGTAAATAAACACTTTTTATTAATTTCGCCACCAGTGACTTATACCAAATGTAACCAGGTTCACTTCAGTTGAGCTTCTTCTACTGGCAGCTTTCATTATTACTCCTCTTAATAACTAATAACTAACTTCAGTAAACTGACATATTCAGAACAATGTGATGAGAAAAACCGAGTTTGGCACCAGGAGTCTCACGAATCAACACATCCACACTAACACTTCAACAAAGCCCAGGCAGACATGCTGGCAGATGTCACAGAGAAATTCTGGCTGGCAGTGGCTGTAATCAGTCAGGAGGCTAATCAGCTTTTGGATTTCCTAATTACTTTAAATTAAACTTCACTCAATACAGGCATGTTTTGCAAAATTTTCATTAATTGTGCTCCCTGGAGACTTGAATGAGTATTGTTCAATTAACAACACTATCAGCTAGATCATGTTTGGTTTGAAAAATACATGATTTAATTGTTTGTATGTCTCTGATTATTGAATGCTTTATTAATGTGTTGATTGTCTTGTGTGCATTAGCATTTGAAGACACAGGCCATTGTGGCAGTACCTCTGCTAACGACAAAAGAATAACAACTGTAATAACAATGAGAAGTAGAATTAATAAAGAGTTTGGGTCCCATGGAATGCCCCATTTATTGACTAAGTTTCAATGAAAAGAAAATAGCATAATGCTGTGTATGGCCTAAAAGCCCAAAATATTACAGCAACCTCCCTGTAACAGGTTACAGGGAAGACACCACAGGACAAAGAAGTGATTGCAAGAACAGTTTACTCTTAACAGTGTAAGAACAATATACAAATGTAAAACAACAACAAACGAAATTGAACAGGAACGATTTACAGTTACCTCTAAAACTGTCATTGTTGTGGCCCTGAGAGATTCCCTAAAAAGGCTTCTCATCCCTTGAACTCACACCTCACCCTTATACACTGAAAAAAGTATAACATTGATGTTGTTCATTCAACGTAAATTTTCTCTTTCAAGCAACTTAAGATTAGTCATTTAGTGTTGCAGATTGAAATATTTGGTTTCAGATCTCAATCAAAGTAAAAAAATGTGTTTGTACCAAATTAAGTTATGGTGGAGGGAATAAACGTAAAAATCCTATTTCATTTAACTTAATATTTTAGGTTGTTCATGTGCTGTGTTTGGGGGTCGTTTGTATATTCTTTGGTTGAACTTTCCAGTTTGATGGCTTTCCAACTGCCAAAAAAGAAGAACAACTTAAAAAATAGATTTACTTCAGTAAAAAAAACAAGTGAATTGCACCCAATAACTCTAAATGATTTGCCTCAACTTAAAAATTGTGGGATCAATAAGCTAAAAAGAATTATATTGGTTCAGATTGAAAATATTAAGTGTGAATCATTCACATTTTTTTTTTCAGTGTATACCACACCTTCTCTCCATCCCCAAAACCATACACAAAAACCCGCCTCCCTTTCCAGACCCTCTGTTCAAAGCACCACCCGTTTTCTTCCTTCTAACGTCAATCTTTTCCCTGACGGCAGTCCTTCATGCCACTCTCCACCCTCATTGCCAGACTCAACAGCTCCTCAGCCACCAAGCTTCACCCTGGTCAGGCTGCTACAATATGTTTTAACTCCCAAGTTGAGATCCGACTTTCTTAGTAGCCGATTTTCTAATGAACATTAACTTCTGGTCAGAGTCCTTTTGAAATGGCGTAGGAAGTGGTGCTACTCATGACCGTCCCGAAGTGACATCAGAGTTCTCAACTCTATGACAGGAAATGGGAGAGAGGTTTATGCCGGTGCCACTTGTTTAATCATCCCCCTTTGTTTCCCTGACAAGAACCTGTGATCACCTCACATGTTTGACACAACATATAAATACATCGTTGCTTCCCATCTGGCCATAAGAGCAACAGGCTGCTGATTCACAAAATGTGGGCTTTGGAGGGGTACACCTTTACTGTTAAACTGCAGACTTTGCCACACCTAATAGTTAATAAATAAATCAAGGTACTTTACTTTGTTGGTAGATCCAGTGGCATTACTGGGGAGCCTTCTGGGGCTTTAGCCCTTGATCTCAGATTTCAGGCCTCTGATGTCTGAGACCTGCCAACCCAGCTAATGGACTTAATAAACACACAGAGGTCTGTTTGTTTTACATTTTTATTGTAGGGTCCGGATATGTAAAGATGTCACGTGTCACATTAGCCTCTGAACTTGTATCTAGCAATGTAGTGTTGTTTCAAGTAAGAATATGGTTACGACCATCAAAACACTGTAGAAATAATGACACCGAAAATTGTCATTGACATCTGCAAAATTACAATAAACTTTAAAGAAAATAAAAAAACCATAACATAAAATAATTCAAGAGTGTGCTTATAACTGCAATCTTTGTAGGAGTGTATCAAAAAACTCCTTTATAGTTAGAGCAGCATGGCTTTATAGTGCCACACTGTGACTGGGATTGCTCTTTTATATTGAGCCAGGTCAGAAGCTTACTTTCTTTTTAGTCATTCTGGTGTGAATTTGAGGGGGGTTGCTGTTGTTTATTAGAATATTTCTTGAGTTTCTGTAAAAAGATTAATTCTCCCCTTGGGACAAATGGAGTATTATCTAATCTATCTATCTATCTATCTATCTATCTATCTATCTATCTATCTATC